>BQNB010116004.1:3270-21444 GCA_026074375.1 Tanacetum coccineum
AAATGAAAACAACATGAATTCAATAAATTATCATAAAACCCAATGGTTTATTATTCTTTTAGTCTCATTAGCTTCAATTTAACCGCTTTAAACCAAGAAAACAAAAACCCTTGTTGAAATAAACAAAAAAAATCCAAACTTTACAACAAAAACAACACTTATTAACCTATAAAAAAAACCCAAATCCACTAACCCATATCAAATATCACAAATTCTTGAACCCAATAAGCACACAAACAAAGCAACATCGAAATTAAATTATTCTTTATAAAGGGTAAAGAATGCTTTGTGTTCATGAGAACCCTTGTCTCATGATCATTACTAATTAGATTTTTTACTCGGTTAAAGATTGTATATCTTCATTATCCTTTGTATTTTTTGGGTTGTAATTGCATAAGTTTTTTGGGTTTTATAACGTTTGTATTCTGCGGGGTGTTGTGGAGCTTTTGGTTTATAGGAACTCTTCATCTTCACTTGGTTATTTGAGTCCTTCATTCATTCAGTCCCATCTTTAATACTCTCCGTTAAATGATGGGACTAAATGTTTTATAATATATAGATAGTTAATTAAAAATTAGATCTTAATTATTATTAAAGGTTAATGAAGCATAAAAAAGGTAGATCCATTAAATTGTTAATTGAATACGGGTTTTATTTTTTTATTTATCTTCCGGCCTTAAGACTCTTGCAATCAAATTATTTGATGTATGCACGTCACTAGGCACCAGCTCAAAAACCTAGTGAGGGTCTTTTGGTTCTCCTTTTGGGAAAGACTCCTTCCTTGTAATGGGGATTGAGAACTCGGGCATTATTTGATTTACTACTTTAATATAGAGTTTGTCTTCGTCTACCCCCTTTCTATCTGATTTATTTGCTTATATGCTTCCATGTGAATTGTTTTTATTTACAAAATATTTTTAAAATAATTAAAACGGACTAATACTTATATTGAAACTTGTTTTACTTAAATTAATATTCTTGCAAGTTTATGTGTCATTTGGGTGTGGTTATCTATACTGTCAAGGCCCATACCTCAACTTCCCACGACGAACTTACTCGAATCTTGGTTTAATTTTGTCTATTAATATACATATATTAATTCCTTATGACTTATTATGTGTTATTTGTAAAACGTGTTTTTTAACAAATTAAAACGGACATTACACTATGAAACTTGGTTTATTATAAGTTGATTGGTTTATTATAATGTTGGGTGATGAGGTGTAATTTTATACACTTTTTCGGGGTCATTTAACCCTTATAATCATGCAAAAATGCTTAAAATATGTGCTTAATCGTTTCTTTTTGCATTTTTAGCACTTGGAAGACATTTGGAGGAAATACACGTGACTTGGGCTCTATTTTGGAAGAAACAGAACAAGAGTACAACTTTACACAAAAGAAGGCTTGAAGAATTACTCACAGAAGGTGGAGACGACGTCAAGAATGCTTGCGACGCCGTCTGGAATATCAAGCGACCGCGTCAGGAAAATTGTGACGTCGTCTGGACTATAGCCGACATAAAGAAACCCTAAGAAGATTCGCGGCGCGACGGCGTCAGGATTTATTGTGACGCCGTCGCTGACTCTTTTCTTATAAATACAAACTCAATTTTAGGGTTTTATATAGCATATTAGGAGTGGAGTTCGGTAGAGGACGATTTGTAGCTGACTTTAGGAGTATTTTAGGGTTTCCCAACCCTTTTGTACCTTCCCTAATCGCTTGTTTTAATATAGTAAAGTTCTTTTATCCTTTAATCTTTCAATATGTCTTATTGTTTGATTGGTTATTGTTCTTTACTAATCTTTAACATGCTAGGCTAGATCTCATTAGTGTTTGCTTATGATTGCATGTGAATTGGTATGTAGATCCTAATAATATTGCTTCTTGATTGATGTGTGTGCATGTTTAGACTCTAGAACCCTAGTTACTTAAGTGTATCAAAGATCTAGAGCGGCATGATTGTATAGAAAGGATTCCATCGGTAATAGTCTTCATACTACCTTACCCATCTATGGATGATCCCCTTTAAGTATTTTAATGCGCGTCTATCTCTCTAGGGGACTTGTAACAGTCTTCATACTATCTTACTTGTGCGTTTCCCTAGCAAGGTATCACGTTGATGGTGTTTTCGTGTAATTTGTCATGCTTCTCGGAAATACTTACACATACATCTTAAGTGTGACAAGGCAATAGAGTTAGGGGAAGCATACTAAGGATCATGCATGATTAAGTAAACACTTCTCTTTTATCATACGATTTATCCACAATAGATTAGTTTAATTATTAGATAATTTGTTTAAAACAAACCCCTTTAAACCCAAGATTTAAATTACTTTCATAAAATATAAAAATACAAAAAATATTCTTCTTTTAACCTGTAGACCTTAGTTACATCTAGTTCGGACCGTCACACGCTATTCCCTTAGAGAACGATAACAACCCCCGTGTCTTGCCTATACTACACTACAACGGTTAGGTACACTGCCTAGGGAGTTGTAAAACTTAGTGAAGTTTGCAACCTCATCATTGGGGCTCATACCTCAACTTACCATGACGAGACTTGCAAAACATATTAGCTTATAATGCGTTTAAAATTACAACAGTTTTGCAACTTTACCAATGACATTCACCACTACATTATGACTTGCAAGGCATAACGCATAGGTGTGAGTTCATATAAAGACATGGTTTTGGTGAAATCGTATAGGGTTTTGATTGACCTTTTATTATCCGAAGAACTTGTGTCTTTTGATACATGCAGAGTACGATATATAAGTTGGTTTTTCTTTTCACGCGGTAAAAGAGCACCTAAATAAAAGTTAACAAATTGTTTTTCTTAACTTGTGTAACAAAGATGTATGCATGCGTCTTTGTAAAACTTTTGACATAACATTTTGTTAAACTTATGTGATACCCTATTTGAAATTTAAGTCAATGCCGCCCAATCTACGAACACTTGCAGTTGTTTTTTTCTCTCTGGTCATACCTCAGGTTAATTCCAACCCAAGGCAATTTTTCTCTATAGGTCACACCTATGTTACTTAATGCAAGTTCTTACATTGGTTGACTTAATCGAGTATGCTCGGTTAGACCTTGGACTCGAGGCATAGATGAGACTAAACATGCTCATGACATTACTATATGTGTTACTAATGCCATGAAAATCTCATAAAAATAAGAGTTACATTTAATGCAATTAACGCACACCGCTTACCTCTTGCCCAATTTGTTTACTAGTTGGTCAGTCCTTCTATAATAAGTGGGAGGTCAAGTTGGATCTTAGTCTTTTAGTAAAAAATTGTTTTATTTAAAACAATGGCTAGTTAATTTCTAAAAGATTTAATTATCGAAAATACTAAAATTGAACTTTTTATGTTCTGATTAATGTGTTATTGCAACATAAACCGTAAACGAAAATTTGTTTTTCTCGAAAAGACAAACCTAATATCCTTTCCTTTTAAGAAATAAAGAGACTTACTCCTATCTCTTCTCATTGCTTGACAAAACTAAGATAGGATTAAATTGTTTTTTTCCCCATTATATTTGAACTTACTTTTATTCTTTCACTACCATTTTTCGGTTCTGAAATCTTTAAAAGATAAAAGATTTTGTGTAACTAGAGAACATGTTGTCTATAGCTACCAAAATGATAATATATTGCACTTGTCAAGATGATATATGAGTTAATGAGAGAAAATATCGATAGACCGCAACGAGTAAAGAAAATTACTAGCATGTCTTCTAGGCATTTTTCTTTGACTCACTTTATTCTTTAAATTGCTACACACCCTTGTGGCTAGGCAAACCGATTAAGGAGGAATTGCATGCTAATATTCAAGTTAAATGAAAGCATGAATGGCTAGTCCCTCATCTACATAAGTAGATTTTCATATACTATGTACAATACCTAAGTACATTGCTACTTGTAGGCATTCTAAAAGAGTAGGAAATTAAATAATTCGTTATTTACTTTCTACTGGTGATGTAACACTTACAACGTTGATAAATCCAGTAGGAGATTTGCGTTTTACTACTGAAAATACATTCATGTAATGTTGTCTAATTCAGTGGGAGCTACAAGCCTTATTTTCTTGTTAGTTACCTACATTATTTCTAGCTTGTCTTGAAATAATTAATTACTTTCCGAATATGAACAACCATTGTTTTAAGGAAGATTGCATTTTATTTTATCAGATAACATGCTGCTTTCCTGATGTTGCTTTCACAAACGTTAGTCTATAGAATAACAGTGCACAATTCTTTATTAAACGATATGGTTCTAAATCTACTTGTAACATCTATGACACTATCATATTGTTTATACAGTCAAGCGCATGTCGTACTGTTTGTCTACATTAAATAATGTTGTGTCGCACATAAGCGGGAGAAATCTTAAGTGTGTGCAAGGAACAACATATAACAATATGATTATTGGTTTCTCTTGACCGTAAGGTAAGGAAGCTAATAATTCTACTAGGACGTAAACACATCGGATGTCTGTTGCCCTTTTACATTTAAATGTCAAGATATAATGTAAAGCTACTTCAGCACATTGACTACATGTTTAATCAATATAATTATGGTTAAATTATAAAATCAGAATTATGAAGTATGAAATTATCTTGAAATTACTATTGAACTCAATAGTATGCGTTCATAATTACTTTAGTTAGTATAATTATGTTTTCTTGTTAAGACATAAATATAAAGTCCTTGAATTTATCAATGACTCATAACATAAAGTAAGTAGTAAACTTGTTACGTCTTTTTGTTAGGACATAAACATGAAGTCCTTGAATTATTCAAAGACTTATAACGTATACTTAGCATGTTTTGTCTTCTTGTAAACACATGAACATAGAGTTCTTGAACTATTTAGAGAAATATATGTTATAGTATGCACTTGATTTTAAAATAATGTGTATTCAATTTGGCTCGACCTAATTAGTAAATATTTAACCTAAAGAGAATTAAGTTATCTAAGGAATTGTGATGTAGTCTCACAATCCCAATACTCATAGAATACCACATTATTATGGTATGTCTAATGTGTTGAAACAAACTATATTCATATTGTTTGATTTCTGATAACTTTAATTGCTCTGCCTCCAAAATCTATCAAGGTTAGAAAATTGTGTGTCATGTATACACCTAATATGTTTCCAACCAAGAAGGTATTCAAGACACTATCAATTTATGGATTGGGATGAATCTCATTATGTCTTGATTAAAGTTCTAAATTTTGCAAATATCTTATGAAGCATATTATTAACAAGCTAGAATTGTAAAATGTATTTTGTATGTCCCAATTAAGAACACTTCATTTTTGCTTAAATACTTAGTATTTGGAGAACAGTCTCTACTTACAAAAGTAAGTAGGAGCATGTATAGATCATAAAGATATTCAAGAACAAAATACATATCCTTATGAATTCACTTGTTGATATCATACTAAAGCTAAACATGTAAATGTTAAGTATAATGTAACTCTTATTCATAAATATGCAAGGATACCTCGTCAATTGAGTGATATTTTAATCAATGCTGATGAATATAAGTTAGAGGATCATAGTAAACATGCTAACTACTAAGATATATTATCACATCTTGAGTATGATAAATGTCTCAGAATTATGAATGATAAGATGTAGTCCTTAAAAGACAATCATTGTATTAAGCTTGATTGATCTTTCACTAAACGGTTAAACTATGAGGTTAGGAATGAGTTTCTTTTGAAGAAAGACTCATAAGGACAAAATTGTATATATGTTAATCCATGCCTTATGAAGAGGGTTTTTAATCATACTCAAGCAATTGACTATGTTAAATCTTATTTTCTACACGCATTAATTATATAAAGATGATTTATCATACCTGTTTTCATGAATATGAAATATGGCAATTAAGTTTCATAACTCTTTCCTTAATGATTACCTTTGTGAGGATGGTGCGTAATCAAAAGGGTTATGAGTCCATATAATCTTTATAAAGTATACAAGATAAAAGAATCCAAGTGTGGATTAGATCATGTATCTAGGAGCCGAAATCTTGAGTTTAATTATAATTTGATTCTGATTAAAATAAGATAACTCATGAGTACAACTAACATCAAGTGGGAGCACTATGTTTGTTTCCTTAAAATTAATATGTTGTATAACATATTGAAAGCATCATTCCATCTAACCTATATGTTAATCCCTTAGCTTGGAATGATACTTCACTTTGGAATTTAGGAAATAAACAAACGACCTTGGAATAAATGTTTATTGAAATAAACATATGCGGTTTAAAGCATATCTTAACGGATATATTTCACTTGATATAATTTAATACATGAATGAAAACCTTGTGTTTTAACTAAGGATTCATCATGTATATATTATATTGTGTATGAGGCTGGTTGTTACTTTTGCACGAGAGCAAGATGAGCTGACAACAACAGTATTTATTTGAGAGTATTTAGATGACTGTTAAAACAAACGTTTACGAATTATATAAGGCATAGCGTTGTTTGTGTACACTGATACTAGAGGATACTCAATCCTAGTTAAGGAAGGAATTAATCATTTATGATAAATCTGCTAACTAGATATGCTCAGCTAAGAGCATTTTTGCAATACACATTAAAGAATAAGAATACTTTATATTTTAAGAAACTCTAAAGATGACTATCTCAGATAGGTATGTTGTTGGCTTCAAATAAATCTATAAAGAGTACTGTGGAAATGTCGTACTATGACACTTGTAATAGTATGCACTTGTATAGTAAGACGCTCATCATATTATTCAAATCCTTCACAATTTGAAACAAGTATTCAGAAAGTTTACTTAGATGACTATTTAATTGTCTTGTACAAAAAGAGTTAAGAATGTTGGAAACATTGGATTTCAACTTACTAAGTAGTCTTATGCATATATGTTTTTAGTATTTGGATAATAGAACTGAAAGCAGTTGTATTAAAATAATGAATTTATATACTTGGTATGATCATTTTCATTTATAATACTATGTTCTATATTTGCATGTTTAATCCTTGAATAATTAATTATTCTAAATTCTTCCATTGTCAATTAACAATATAGGAGCATTGTTAAATTAAGATAAATGTGAGTGTTTGGTTATACATTTTAAATCTGTGGATTATTCCCACCAAACTCACATGTTATTCATAAGGGATGCATATTGGACTTCCCCAACTTTCGAATATTTACTTTTGGATACTCGTCATGAGTAAGATATCGAAAATGGTTAAATAAGTCATCCTTAGACTTGAGATGCAAACAAGTCTTGCATGTATAGATATCATTTTTTGATTACAAGTCAAACGCTATCCTGAATAAGGTAGTTATAAAGACTATTTTTGGAAGTGATGTGAAGCAGCATCCATGACACTTGCAGTCAATAAAGAATTTGTTCCTTCACTTGATATGTGCATAAAGATACCATTAGGCCATCTCCAGAATTGGTCAAATAATTATGTGGTGGCACCCAAAGTGGAATTCAAGATGATTCTTGATTATGTTTGGTAGATCTGAATTAAGTTCTATAACGAGAAACTAAATAGTTAAACTATATGGAATGAGTTAGGATCCATATCCATGGTTTAACGGTATCTGAAACAAAGGGATGATAATAGCAAGTAATATAACAATTATACTAAGATGTTTCTTGAAACCATAACTCATGTATTTCTGATAACAATGGAGTGTTGTTAGACGCTTTCCATTGTTAGTATAAAGTAATGTGCTACGCTAACTGCCAAGTGGGAGCTGTTAGTTTTACATATATTATTATACGACTAGAAATACATGAGCTTATCAGGGGCACACACGAATACACGAAGAGTACGTTTATTGTATATTTAATATATGTAACTCATTTATATTCATTAAATATATAATATGTTTCACGATATTTATTTAACAACCGTTAGTGACCGTTAAACGCAATAACTAATTTAAATACATGTTAAATATAAGAGAATGGCTTAAAAGTCAAAAATAGAAACCCTCGTCCCCCTCCCAATACAATATACGGCAGATTTTAGAATGGACTAGAATGGGGTCCAAGTGTCGTTTTTAGGAAATTGATGGAGTGAAAGAACTAGACTTGGAGTAGGAAACAAGTTTTGGGATTAGGGTTAAGGTGATATATAAACACCTTTACTCTCTCCTCATTTATTCATCCCACACATCCAAGCAAAACACGAATTCAAGTTTTGTTTCTACACTTCCTATACCATACACGAAACGAATAAGTCCTTAAATCTCTTTTCAGTGTTTTCACATAAATACAAATCAGTTCAACAATACTCCATCAAAGGACGCATAGTCTAGTGGTTGGGTTATTGTTTATGAACCATCAGACCATGGATCGAATCCCTTTGTGGTATGTTTTCTGGGTTCTTTTCTCTTTTTGTTTCTTTGTTCAGTCCAAACGCATACCACTTAGGTATTTAGATTGGTTTAAGAACAAGCATTAAACACAAGTTTGTTTTGTTTACGTGAAGCAATTACTAGCATTATAACGTGCTCGTGTAGCGTGTTGTGTGAGCAACCATAGAGACGGCATCTTAACCGTTAAAGAAGTTTCAAGATTTAGATCTACTATCGGTTATTGATTTATATCATTAAACAAAAGGTTATCCTTCGCATTCTTAAGATCACTTCCCAATCATGAAACAAAAGATTCTTTTATGAACTATCAAATACTTTGTGTATAAACACAAAAGCTTGGTATCTTGACATTTGTTGAGTATATAAACATTTTTACTCTCCCCATACACATGTGATCGATAAACGAAAGATGTTTTGCATATGCAAAGATAGGACTTAGCATTTTGAAACTCAATCGAATCATTATTATCACGTTTTACATTTAATCACATTTTCTTCTCCCCTATCAAAGTATGCAACTTTGAATAGTTTTGATCTATAAGGACTTAAGATGTATCGAGCTCCCCCTCAATGGTTTGACTTGAGTGAATTCAGTCACATATATCAAGTATTATTGAAACAAGATCTAAACAAACCGAGAACAGAGTGAGAAAAACAATCTTCTAAAGACAGCGTTGTGGCTCATTCATCTTTCTGTAATAAACCACAGCAAATTGCATCAACAAACCTGCAAAATGTTAGTCTACTGATTCTTCCCACTCAAACAATGACTCGGTATAGATAAAAGGGTTTTGGACAATTCTGAAGGGTGACTTCCGACCATGTTGAAAAAACAAACTGTTTATTAGAAAATTGTTCAATGTCCTTAGACAACTTCTTGTCCTGGAAGAAATAATGCACTGAAACTACATTAAATCTCTGGTTAAACAGCCGGTTACAACAGTAAAGATAACTGCAAGCCATTATCATAATTTTTTGATTTTTTCCATTTTCTATTTTATTTTGTTTTTTTTTCAAATATACACAAATAACAAAGAGTACAATGCTTTAGCATTAAAAAATACCAATATGTCCCTGGAACCACCTTTTCATCACAAAGTTTGCAATCAGGGAACACAAAGCATATAACTTTGGAACAAACTAACCGCCAGAGGTAATTCTAAAAGCTCAACAATGGGTTTTCCATTATCCTAGTTAAAGGACAGTTATCATACAACAGGAAAATGTCGTCCAGTGGTTTCCACTAGCTTAATACTACCAACAACCTTCCCATTTGTCTCCAACTGTCTTATTAGTGTTCACATTATGATTTAATGTTGTTTTCCAACACCTTCTTATATGATCACACTATGTTTTTTGGCCTAAGGGGTTTTGGTATTCACAACATTCAAAGAACGAATCAAAAACTATTATGATCAACAAAATTCAACTTCCTATCCGATGTGTCTGCTACTCTCCTCGCTTTCACCATCTTTTACTGGTAAGATAGATGTTATCGATGTGTCTCTATGCATAGGTTTGCGAGATTCATGGCAGGTTTTGGTTCTTTTAGATAGATTTATAGAAACATTAGTCTTCTTGTTGTGCACTGGTGGTTCTGTTGGGTCTATTTAAGTCCTGGGTTTCCTGAAAAGTAACTTTGCTTTTTCTAGCAACGAGTTTTTCAACCCATTGCTCTTATTTGAGGTGGAACTACTTTGAACCGTTGTAATACATCCCTAGAAGCAAGTACTATGGGTTTCCCTCAAAGCTTAAATCCAACTACTCTTTTTGGCCCACTCACTCAATTTTCTTTGGCATCTCATAGTTTAAGGGCCTTAATCTTTGCGGTGAATTAAATCGTGAGTAAGCATAATTTCCGACATTTTCATTAATAACTCGTTTCATATTCACATTCTCTGCCTTATAACCCATCCAATTTGAATTCTAACTGACGTGAGCGCACTTTCAACTGAGTTAGCTCAGTTTTCTAAGGCTCTTATCAGAAGCTACTATATGGAATCTAAATTTACACGTTTCTTTCTGAAGTGTCGTCTGTTCCCTTAATCTCAACACACTATCCTATTATTAACGTTGTTAATTTCAAAAATTGAATTAGAGTTATTGAGTTAGAATTATCACAAACCATCTGGTTTTTGAAACATTCTTATATTTTTGAAATTTTAAACTTGTAAATTAAACCGTGATTCTTTTCAATAAAGGCCCAAAACGTTTTTTCAGATTCATTCAGCATTTGTTGCTTCTTTAAAATTCAGCTTCAAGTTTTACGAAACTTTGTAGTTTCCCCAATCCAATTAATCTAAGGTTCTTCGCAAAGGCAATATCGAAATAGGGGCACCACAATATAGAAGCAACACAATAAAGCATAATCTTTCTCATAACAATTAGCAATTAAGTCAGTCATTTTTTGATTAAAAGAATTTTCTTTTTTCTTCTCCTATTATCAGGTTTTTATTTTCAATGCACCACAACGATTCATATTCATCCTCTAACGCATAGTGAATCCTCATTAAATTCTTGCTACTTCCCTTGACAATTTATTCCATCACAGTTTGTACGTGGTCTTGAATAATCATAAAAGGTACACCAACTTGTTGTAAACAAACTCTTTTTTCCCGCGATTCCATAACACGGAGAGACACATATAGAGTATACTTTTTTTCTTTCTTTATGATCACATCAAAATTGGGAAAAACAAAGCTTGATGGTTGTGAAGGGTACAAGAACTTGACTAGGAGGACGACTTTTCGCACATAATATAACAGCTGTCGATGGTACTAGCTTGACTAGCAAATTCGATGCAGGAAGCCAATACACCAGTTCTCACAAACACCGGGACAGTCCTTCTGAGAACAAACATCATGGCATTGAGCTTCTCAAGAAGCCACTTTCATCCAGTCTACATAAATGCCTGGTTTTCCCTTTCAATTTTTAGCATACTGACTTCAAACACCTGCCTAATGTATTCATCATATCCCCCACCATTACTAGCATTAATAACGGAGCCTTTTTTCCCAATAACGTGGGTTACTGCCACCTAGAATTATCCTTGTGCAAGTCTTGTGATGCATTTTTTGGTTTCTTTGAAACATTAAGAAATAGTATGAGTTGGCATTTGAAACTATTTTAAAAGAATCAGTTGCAACTTTGTTTGCACTTATGTAAAACATAACTATTTCATCGAGGTATTTATCCTCAAGTTTCTTTTTGTCAGTTAACACCTTTTGATTATCAGATTTCAAAAATTTAATTGAAACATCTTTATTTTTTAGGTGTGTTTTTAGCATCACTTTCTCTTGATCAAGTTCAGCGTTTCTTGCGTTACGCTGAGTCACTAGGTTTTGTTCCTGTCTAACTTGGCATTCTAGGTCAAGTTTAACCTGTTGGGTATCTAGACGAACAATTTCTAGCTTACATTTTGCAATCTCAGCCTTTAAATTCTTGATTTTCAAGACTTAATCCCTGTATTTCCCTGAGTTTTTTCATCTAGAGTATCTCGATTATCAACAAAATGTAACCAGAAAGATAATAGCAGATGACCCAGAAGATACCTCAGTTGGAACAACTGGCTTCGCGTTCTAGTTCAAGCAGATTAGACGGAGTCCCCTATTTGTCATCCAGCTCTGACCGCAACATCAGAGTTGATGTTCCTTCTGTGCATCTCATGAACATCTGATAATTCACACTATCTTTTATTTAATAGCATTGGTGTACCTCATTCACATGATTATTTTGCCACTGGTAGATACAATTGGCCAGAAAGCACTGGCAAAGCATTGGGTGCCCTTCATCCTGTCAGAATCATAAAGCATCCTCAGTTACTTCGCAAATTTGTTTGTAGCCATTGCCAAAGTTTGATCATAGGGAGCATAACATTCCAATTTGGCAGATGCTATCAGCTTCACACAGCATCAAGAGTAACTTCCCTTTTTCCTTTTGCTTCAATGAGCAGCATCTGTCTTTTTAGAATACTGATAATCCTCGCTCTCCTTGGTTCTTTGCACTGCCTTGAAACCTGCCCCTTTATCCCTACGGCAGTTAAACATAACCACCTTCTTTCCCGGAGCAGTATCACATTACCATAAACTTTGATTCCTCTCGATCCTGTGTGTCAAACATTCCCTGGAAGCTCTTCTCTGCAACGTTTCCACAAGTTAACAATTTGGGGCCGTCATGCACCGTACAGTTCAATCTGAGTTGGAGAAACCTGAGCTGTATATTGTAGGAGGAAACAGCTTCTGGAAACTACATAAAAGATTTTTTTATCTGTGTCATATGACATCATGCGTCATTTAAGACAAAACACTGGTATGTGGTTGTGAGGTAAGAGAGTGTGAAGTGATGTGGTTGGTGATGCTTGATCCATAGAATCGCAATGGATCAAATGAATACTTGAAGACCAGCTCTTGTTATCTGAGAGTCTTTGTGACATGAGGCTCATAGGCCTTTCAGGTAGTATAAATGTCAACATAGTGTTCGTTGTTGAAATGTCCCATGTTTCTGCTTCACATTTAGTCACATAATATACCACATAATACGAAGGTTGTTGTCAAACCTTGGTGTATCATTTGAAGATTGGGAATATAAGCTGTGTAATCTTCATATCATTCACCAGCTTGTGGAAACGTACAAAATAGTCATGAATTGGTTAGTTTCCTATGGGCACTAAATCGTTCGAACACATCAAATATGTCCTTCCTTCCTTTGCTTAAAGTCCTGCCCTGAAACCTTGCATAAAGCATCTCCACATTATCCCAAATCAATTCTCTTAGGCAGTGTTATTCTGATTTCAGATGTTGAAAATATGACGTGGAGACCTTGACTGAGAATATTGTCAGCCAGTTGTAACACATTCTCACGTTGGTTATCTTCATAGTGTAAACTCTGAATCAGTTTCATTCTTGGCATGTGCACCTCCTGTCTGACCTTCGTTGGAGCATCATAACCCTAAGGATGGGAATTGTCCTTTTGAATGGAGTTCCAAATAAGTTTGCCAAAGGTTATCCTCGTAGTACCTAAGAATACGAATTTTCCAAGAATCCGTTAGTCACTAACTCACCTCAACCAACAAGAGGACATTGTACCTTTCCCCCGCTGCCCTGGATTCTTTATCTGTTGAATTTTAATTTAAGTATGAATGAACTATCGCAATGATTGTTGATTTGTTTAGATTATGTTTATTGTTTGTTGTTGTTTGATTATTGTTTCAAGTGAACAATGAAACCTCTTAAACTATTTTATCGTTTGTGAAAGTGATTAACGTAGGCGTAAAAAAAGTTTAGTGATCGGTCCCTTGAGGTGTGTCCAAGTCGGTCTTCAAGGGTTCACTAGTTCGATTTCAAGAGGATTGCTTGTTCGTATTGTCTTGTTTTCCGAATCCTCCTTGTTCGCTTGTCCCTTGTTCGAATCCTCCATTGTTTGGATAGAAAGAAATGTAGTGCTCGACGGGTATTCCTGAAGTGTAAATGAGCTCGTTCTTCTCAAGGTAGTTTCCACTCGTTCGGTTCAAGAGGTATTACTCAAACGGTTAAGAGACTTGTGGTTACGTATTCCGGTCCTCAAATGAAAGATAATCGAACCGAAGTTGTTGATAGGATTTGTCTCTTCGGACGTTGTCAAATGAAACCACTAATCGTTACAAAAGTTGTAAGCTCGATCAGTATGAAAGAACTTGTCCTCGTTTCGTCCTTGCGACAGTGCCCTACGTTCGATCCATAACTGAATTTCAACTTAGTTCGAATTCACCAAGGATAACCTCGTTTCGTCTTCAAATGAATTTTGCTAGTTCGTTGAATGAAGAAATTCACTTTGATCGTTCTTAAAACTTTATACCTCTACGCAATTCTCCTTCAAAGATGACACATTTAGTCCAAAATCTTTTTACCCTCATTCGATTCATAGGAGTGAGCTCCTTTCGGATCTTCAAGGGTTTTGCATGTTCGATCCACAAATCCAACACCCTCTTCCTTGTAACAAACCCACCACAATTTAACCTTAAAAAAAACCAAGGCTTCGCTGCAACGATGTTAGCAAGCACAATACAAACAATTTTTCATTCACGATCCAATGCCACAAAAACACGATCGCAGACATTTTTTTTTTTTTTTTTTTTTTTTTCTTTTTCTTTTTTCCCCTTCTCTTTTATTTAATATCCGAACCTCAACAGAAAAAAAAATCAAGACTCTTTTTTTTGTTCATTCTGTTTTCGAACCACAAAGATACAAAAGACAATCACGCTTCCTTGATTGCTAACGAGTGGATTGAATGATATAAGATTAACCATAAACCAACTATGAAACAAGAATCAAAACAAATACGCAATGAAACAAAAAAAAATTTGAACCCTAGTTTTTAATTTCCGAAAAACCCCAAAAAAAAATAAAACACAAACACATCAAATTCATCAATCTTTGTAGGCTCTTGAATACCATCTTGTAGGTTCCATGATCATCATACACACCTTAACAATATGTGTTAGAAATCAAATGTAGGGCAAATAAAGACTTTATTGATGATTGAAGGAAAACTTTTTGGTGGCTAGAAACCCTAACAATAATATTGACTAGCTTACCTAATAATGATAAGAACAAAGTGTATTTATACACTAATGGGGTTAGGCCTAAATGGGCCTTTCTTTTGGGCTTTTGCAGCTTTTTTGCAAACAACCCATTTACAACATCATTAAACATTAATTCTTAACTAACTAATGACTATAAAATGCTAGTTTTCCTTCAAGACCGAGCTTCTCTTGTTAGAAAAACTGTGAAATAATGTTTCTAACAAACTTCCCAAACTTATAAATATAACATTTGATCCTCGTCATGAAGTAAGATATCAAATGTGTTAAAATAAGTCATCCTAACTGAGATGCAAACAAGTCTTGCATGTTGATATCATTTTTGATTACAAGACAAAACTTATCCTAATAAGGTAGTTTAATAATGACTATTTTTAAGTGATTTAAGCACAACCATGACACATGCAGTCCAAAAAGAATTTGTTTTCTTTCACTTGAAAAGTAACATAAAAACCATTGGGCCATCCTTCGAAAATTTGATCAAATAATTCTGTGGTCGCAACAATCCAAAGTGGGAATTCCAGATGATCATAGATTTATGTATTATACCCAATTAATTCTAATAACGAGAAACTAAATAGTTAAACTATATGGAATGAGTTAGGATCCATATCCATGGTTTAACGGTATCTGAAACAAAGGGACGATGATAGCAAGTAATATAACAATTATACTGAGATGTTTCTTGAAACCATAACTCAGGTATTTCTGATAACAATGGAGTGTTGCTAGACGCTTTCCATTGTTAGTATAAAGTAATGTGCTACGCTAACTGCCAAGTGGGAGCTGTTGGTTTTATGTATATTATTTATATGGCTAGAAATACATGAGCCTATCAGAGGCACACACGAATACACGAAGAGTACGTTTATTGTATATTTAACATATGTAACTTATTTATATTCATTAAATATATAATATGTTTCACGATATTTATTTAACAACCGTTAGTAACCGTTAAACACAATAACTAATTTAAATACATGTTAAATATAAGAGAATGTCTTAAAAGTCAAAAACGGAAACCCTCGTCCTCCTCCCAATATAGGCAGATTTTAGAATGGACTAGAATGGGGTCCAAGTGTCGTTTTTAGGAAATTGATGGAGTGAAAGAACTAGACTTGGAGTAGGAAACAAGTTTTGGGATTAGGGTTAAGGTGCTATATAAACACCCTTACCCTCTCCTCATTTATCTACCCTACACATCCAAGCAAAACACGAATTCAAGTTTTGTTTCTACACTTCCTATACCATACACGAAACGAATAAGTCCTTAAATCCTTTTTCAGTGTTTTCGCATAAATACAAATCAGTTCAACAATACTCCATCAAAGGACGCATAGTCTAGTGGTTGGGTTGTTCTTTATGAACCATCATACCACGGATCGAATCCCTTTGTGGTCTGTTTTTTGGGTTCTTTTCTCTTTTTGTTTCTTTGTTCGGTCCAAACGCATACCACTTAGGTATTTGGATTGGTTCAAGAACAAGCATTAAACACAAGTTTGTTTTTGTTACATGAAGCAATCACTAGCATTATAACGTGTTCGTGTGATGTGTTGTATGAGCAACCATAGAGACGACATCTTAACCGTTAAAGAAGTTTCAAGATTTAGATCTACTATCGGTTATTGATTTATATCATTAAACAAAAGGTTACTAATATTACTTGTTCAATTATGTGTTAATTTATAACATCAAGCTAGATCCAATCCGCTGCATACTCGTAGTTAATTTGTTAACTAGTTTGTAAAATCCCAACACTTAAGTCTTCAAAAGCTTGAATATGAGTTTGTTTAGACTCGACTTATTTCAAGCTTTGTTGAATAAAATTGAGTTGGTCACGAGTGACTTGGATTGTTTGAAATAAAAAAGAAGTTAATTGAGAATGATTTGTGTTAAGACAAGCTAGGGAAAGTGTATATGTCATGTTTGCATAGTAGTAATCATACAAAAGTGTTAGAATAAAGGAGAGGAGCTAGAGAGTATTTTTCATCATTTTCTAAATTTTCATTTCAAAGGAAAAATAGAAATAGGAGGGAGAAGTGAATTATAAAATGTAAAAGACTTGTATAAATACCCCTCCTAGATGGGTATTTATACTTATTGCTAATCCTATTCTATTTTCCTAACTTTAGTCAAACCTTGGTCAACTTTACTTAACTTTGACCAAGATAGACTTTATTACATTATAATTACTAATAAAACTATAAAACTAAACAAAACTATACAAAGACCAATTTATATAATAATAAACACTTTTCTTGAACTTAACAATCTCCCCCTAAGGGTTGATTATTACAGACGCTTCATCGTCGGTAGAATTGGTCTTCCATTCACAAAAGATTCCTTTTTCTCATTTGGTTTTTGATAACCAAAATATCTTTTCACCATGTTTCTCGCCCTTTAGGAGGATCAACATTCCTATGATGTTTATCGTGATATGCGAAAAGTTATTGCTTTTCAAACTTGGCTTTTAAAATTTTGCATAATTCTGGATCAACAGCTTGATCTTGAGGTGTTGACTTCATTTTCAAATATAACTGTTGTTGAAGATCAGCGGTTGATTCTCCAGCAGTTGATGAACTTGTTGTTGGATAAAGATTAAGAGTCGTATGCTGCATGTGCTTTCGAAACAGTTCTTCAATCATTTTTGGTGCATGAGTGGCAAATTCCTTAGAGATCATTTCTTGTGCATTTATAAGATCAACTTCACGGTCCTTGTTAACTGTAAGATTAACCAAACGTGGCATTTCCTTGTTGATCATCTCATTAGTCTTTGCAAACATCAGTTCAGGCACAACCTTGTTGTAATGATCAAGAACTTCTCGAATCTTTCCCATGAAGAAATCATGAGTAATGAATTTATTTTTGATATGACAGCGAATTTGACCATGTTGTTTGGACATTTAACAATACTTCTTGGAAGAATCTTCGTCTTGTATGAAATAGGTCGTTTCTTGCGCTTAGATATGTCTGTC
The DNA here is from genome assembly GCA_026074375.1 of Tanacetum coccineum. NCBI lineage: Eukaryota > Viridiplantae > Streptophyta > Magnoliopsida > Asterales > Asteraceae > Tanacetum > Tanacetum coccineum. Next base: position 21,226 of record BQNB010116004.1, read on the forward strand.
AATTCCTCAGTAACTGTTTTCTCAGAATATGAAACTTTCCTAGGGGATCTAATTGGTGAGGGAATTGGTGTTTGCATCATCTCTTTCCTAAACTCCATACTACCCGTTGCAACATTAGCATTACGTTTCTCCTTAACACCCTCATATACCTTCCCAACAACATCATCATCATCATCTTTTTCCATAACAACCTCGTCTATTTTCTCATCATCATCATCA
>BQNB010116005.1:0-15575 GCA_026074375.1 Tanacetum coccineum
ACTCAGTCAATACTAACACAACCCTGGTAGAGATCATTGGGATGCACTAGTTAGAGTGCTTCAATATCTTAAGCATACAATGTCTTATGGGTTGCATTACACTAAATATCCTCCAATGTTAGAAGGATATTGTGATGCCAATTAGATTTCCAACCATAATGAAGGCAAGTCCATAAGTGGCTATGTATTTACACTTGGAGGGGCTGCTGTATCATGGAAATCATCTAAACAAACTATGAATACCAGATCAACCATGGAAGCAGAATTTGTAGCTTTAAACAAAGCTGCTGAAGAAGCTGAATGGCTTAGAATCTTTCTAGAGGGTATTCCTTTGTGACCAAAACCTATGACTGTTGTGTGTATACATTGTGATAGTATGGCTTCTCTTACTAGAGTAAAGAATCACATCTATAATGGCAAGTCAAGACATATAAGACGTCGCCACAATACGATAAAGGACTTGTTAAGAAATGAAATCATTTCCATTGACTACGTAAAGTCAAAGGAAAATATTGCTGATCCTTTAACAAAAGGCCTTTGTAGATAACAAGTCATGTTTACATCGAGGGGTATGGGCTTAAAGCCAACACAATGAGTGACTACTCAGTGGAAACCTAACCTATAAAATTAGAGATCCCATGGTCTAGGTTCAATAGGAAAACTAGTTGAGTAAAACTCAAAAGTACTAACATACAGGTATGCCCATTCCTAAGATGAATTTCTGTGTGTTTTTCCATTGATGATTAAGGGCTGAATTTTTTAATTCTTAATAATGCTAATGGCTTCTACAGTGGAATACTACGGAATATTCTTGATTGACATTACCTATACGAGATTGATGTGTGGTCACATCTTTGCGAACCAGATGACTAAGTTCTCTAAAATTCTCATGAATAAGGATATATTCACGACCGAAATGAACACAATGGTAAGAATCTGTTATTGCATAAATATGATATATGTGATACTCATTATCTTGATTTACTATACAACGTGGTTAGTTCAAGACTAATGTTCACTACCCACAAAGTAGATCCGATAAGTACTCACTAGGAAATGTTCAAGTCCAAAAGACACCTTATCTAATGCATGTCATATTACATTTGATAGATATAGAATAATAAGTAACTTTGTATTATCTTATTTTCTATTCAAATGTGGGGTATTGTTGGTGTTTGAATAGAAAATGTGGGGTATTGTTGGAACATATAATATATTAATGGACATTAGCGACACTTTTTTCTATCACAAAACCGTTACTAATGAACCATTATATTGTTCAAACGTGTCTAATCGCTATGGTGGCTGTTATATCTGTTGCAAAGGTGTCTTTGAGTGAACCATCGTGACTGTTTGAAGATATATCAGTTAGCGACGGTTTTTTCTATCATTGGATCGTCGCTAAAGCATCGCTAATTGCACCTTTTTGTGAACCAATGTGACCATTTGAAGAGGCACGAGTTCCCCTATAAATAGGGACATCATTCCAACGTTTTTCTCATCAAAAACACAGAAATACTCTCCAAATCCATCATAAAGCAAATTAGATTCGATAGATTCAAGTTTATCTTGAATTGATTGTTCTATCTTCAAAACAGTCGCACCAATTAGGGCGAAATTCTATTTTAGGACACTGCTAATTGCAGGCCTTAATCACGTTATTGTAATCTTTTGATTTCTGTGTTATACACTTCGTATTATGATTTGTAAATTCCTAACAATATGTGCTTTGGCTCTATCAATGTTGCTGAGACTTTTGATTTACAGCTTGTTAGCTTGTCAAGGAGCCGTTTCATCTAATCGAGGAACAAAGCACCGAAGGAGGTGAAGCTTTAGTCCCTAAATTTAATCCCTTCTTGTCGAAAATATCTTAAAATTCAAAACCCTTAAGCCAAAATTAAAGAAAATGTCAGATCACATACCTTTCGAGGTCCAATCAAAAATCATGAAAAAGCTTCTTGTCAAATCACTAAGTCAATTCCGATCCCTTTCAAAACAATGGAAGTCTCTTATCGACAGCCCGGAATTCATAAAAAATTACCACATCAATCACACAAACCCGCAACATCATCTATTCGTAACTTACGATTCGGATACCGTCAAAACCTATACTTCCATTATTGATAACAATACTTTTCCCCAACAAAAATTTCCTTTAACCGCCTCGGAGTCCATTAGATTATTAAGACACACATTGACACTTGGTTCCGCTGACGGGTTGTTATGTTTTTGTGGTTTTTACGGGGACGTAGATTCAAAAACTAGGATGGCTGTTATATGGAATCCTAGTGTTAGGAAATCTGTTGGTATTGTTATCCCTAAGTCGGGGTATATTGTTGTTGGTTTTGGTGTTTGCCTTGATACTAATGACCCTAAGCTTGTTAAGGTTGGTGTCGATGAAATAACTAGTATGTGGGTGGTTGAGGTTTTTACGTTAAGTACACGTGTTTGGAAAACTGTGTATATGGGTGCGCCTTTTAAATCGTGTAATTTGATGTGTTTTCAGGTTTTTGTAAATGGGGTTATCTATTTGCGTGCTACTGATTTTGATTTTGTTAATCGAGTTAGGTTTAATTTTATTATTTCCTTTGATTTGAAGAGTGAGAAGTTTGGTGAAGTATGTCTTCCAGAGAGATTAGTACATACATATTCTCTAGATTTAGATGTGGCGAAGGTGAATGAGTCGCTTGGTTTAATCGAGTATTATGTTGTGGGTGACATGAGGTTTTGTGGTGTGTGGACGAGGAACGATGGTGCTAATAAAACATTTAGTAAGATATATACCGTTAAGGATGTGGGTAAGTCGTTGATCTGTAGGGTATTAGCGTTTAGAAACAACGATGAAGTTATAATGGAACTGGAGGATGATAATAATGACGAGTATAGGATTGAAGTTTATGAACCTTTGTCCGGGCTTATTAGTGGTGTTGGGATTAATGGAAACCAACGTATATTCTCCGCAAGGTCGTACATGGAAACGCTACTTTTGCTTGACGAGTCAGATTCTATCATTCATTAACAACGCTGATGGTGCTGTATTGCAAGGTGTCAAGATCAAGCTGTAGGTATTGCATCAATCTTTATTATACAGTTTAGTTTATGTTATTAGAAAGATAAGTGTGAACATATTTATAAGGGAATGCTGATGAAGGTGGTTCAGTGGTTGGTTTTCGTTACTGATTAATGAAATGTTTAGGTTAACTAGTAGTATCTTACTGTTCTTGTATATGTTGGCGTATTCGTGTCTGCAGTTGTTTACTTTTCTGCCTGAAGTATGTTTTTTTCTTCGTTTGTTTGTTTATTCTAATATTTGAAACACTTATATGTTTGTAAAGCGAGCCAAACTTATAACCTGATGAGCGAAAGTCCTCATGCTATACATGCTTCTTTCTTAGATGTGCTTTGTTTGTAACCAATGTTATATTGGAAGATTGTCTAGGAATTATGGGGTTCCTGTAATTGCATGTGCATCAGCAATTCATCATATTTCCAGATGAAAGTCAAAGGGATTTACAATGTTGGTTGACGTTGATTAGCGATTACTCATCTGTTTAGTTAATATATAGAAGATTGAACAGTATGTTATCTTTTTGTTATGTAGACATGTAGTGCTGACGCGTAGCTTTTCCTCCGATTAATGTTATGTATTGATACAAAAAATTTACTGAGGTTATCTAAATAGTTCTTTTGTTTGTTATATAAATGCTCATTTTGAAACCGGGGCAGAATGGTCAATATAAAAACCAAGTCAAACGGGTCTTCTTAGTTCAGGTCAATCCTACCTTTTTCCCCATTTTGATCCCCGTCCTTTATTCATTTCTCCTACCATTCCATTATGATGTCTCAGTCTCAACTATTCCTTTCTTCCAAAGCACCTGTGTAGTATTATAGAAGAAATGATAGGATGGTGTATTGATATAATTTTACTAGTGTATTGTAACGTTCATGTGTTGCTAAACGACAAAAAAAAATGCAACAGTAAAAAAAGCCGTTGGAAAAAACAAAATAACGTAATTTTTTTCCCACGGACCAAAGGTGAAAATATGACAAAAATATGAAATTACTAAAATGCCATCGTTGAAAAGTCAAACTGACACCCGTTACGTATAACGGGGCTCGATGGACCAAACGAGTAACAAAAATCAACTTGAGAGATTAACGACATCGAGTCCCGTTATCTAGGGGCTGAATCTGCAATCAGGCCTAACCGTAAGGACGAACGGTGTAATTTATCCTAAAACTTATATGTATTTTCAAAAGTTTTTAGAAAAAGTAAATGGAAAAAGAAGAATGTAAAGTGAGAGGCTAGCTCTTTAATACTTTTTGCATTTGACCCCAATTTTGAGAAGAAAATAGTGAACAGTAGATGTGTAATGTATGTTGACTAAATTGACCAACAAAACTATTATGTTATATTTTGTCTTTCCACCTGAAGATAAGGGCAAGTATTTACTTTACTTTTTTCACCAATTCCTATCATCTCCTTCACTACTCACTCACTTGTACTTCATCAACCACATGTAAGTGACGTCATCAATTACAGTCCATCCACCGTAAACTGGTTTCTCCCACTTTTCTTAACTCATATATTTAAGATGTTAATTTGGGTTTGTTTGTTATTATTGTTAGGTTATGTAATCTAGTACTACATTTTTAAAACATTTAAAGTTTAACAAGGAATAATTTCCTGGATAGATGAGAAATTATCAGATACTTTATAAGGTGTTTAAGGATTATTTAAGGATGTGCATATATTATATTAGAATCTCATGTACACTTTTATTATTATTCTTGTTATTAATAACACTATAATCATCCATGTTACTGACACTTGGTGATTAATTTTTATTGACAGCTTTCTAAGGAACTCTTTGATCTAATCCAGGAACAAAGCGCCCAAAATTTAATCGAAATCCCTAAAAAAAAATGTCTGATGGCATACCTTTTGATATCCAATCAGAAATCATGAAAAGGCTTCCTGTCAAATCCCTAATTCAATTCCGTTCTGTTTCGAAACAATGGAAATCTTTTATCGATAGCCCAAAATTCATAAAAAACTACCACGTCAATCACACAAACCCCCAACATCATCTACTTGTAAAGTACAATTTAGATTACGTCCAAACCTATACTTCCATTGTTGATAACAATACTTTCCCCCAACAAAAGTTTCCCTTAACCGCCCCGGACTCCCTTCGCTTATTAAGAAACACATTAACACTTAGTTCCGTCAACGGGCTGTTATGTTTTTTCGGTTTTTGCGGTGGCATAGATTCAAAAACTCATATGGCTATTATTTGGAATCCTGTCGTGAGGAAATCTGTTGGTATTATTATCCCTATCCCTAAAGTGGGGTATATTGTTGTTGGTTTTGGTGTTTGTCCTGATACTAGTGACCCTAAGCTTGTTAAGATTACTGTTGATAAAATATCTAGTATTTGGGAGGTTGAGGTTTTTACGTTAAGTACACGCGTTTGGAAAACTGTATATATGGATGCGCCTTTTGAATCGTGTTTGAGGTGGTTTCAGGTTTTTGTTAATGGGGTTATCTATTTCCTTGCTGATGATGGTTTTTATTTGGTTGATGGAGTTAGGTCTAATTTTATGATTTCGTTTGATTTGAAGAGTGAGAAGTTTGCTGAAGTGTTTCTTCCGGAGAGATTAGCACATACACGTTATCTAGATGTGAAGAAGGTGAATGACTCGCTTGGTTTACTTGAGTATTATCTTGAGGGTGAGGCGTCAGTTTGTGGTGTGTGGACGAGGAAAGATGGTGCAAATGAACTGTTTACCAAAATATATACCGTGAAGGTTGAGGGTAAGTCATTGTACGGTAGGGTATTGGGGTTTAGGAACAATGGTGAAGTTGTAACAGAAGTCGTGGATGATGATAATTATGGAGATTCTGAAATTGAAGTTTATGAACCCTCGTCAGGGCATATTAATGGTGTTGGGATTAGTGGAAAGCGGGGTACGTTCACCGTGAGGTCGTATATGGAAACACTACTTTTGCTTGATGAGTCAGATTCTATCATTCATTGAGAACGATGATGGTGCTATATTGCAAGGTGTCGAGATCAAGCTAGGCTTTTTTATTCAGTTTAGTCTATGTTACTAGAAAGATAAGTGTGAACATATTTGTAAGGGAATGTTGGTGAAGGTGGTTCATTGCTAGGTATCGCTGATATGATCTGTATTTTAATGTCATATTTTCCTTCGATTAATGCTATGTATTGATTCAAAGATTTTACTGAAGTGATCTAAATAACTGTTCTTGTGTTTTCTGTGAAACAACGTTCGTTTTGAAACCGGTCCGAAATGTCTATTCTTTTATAGACCGAGTCCCAACGTCTATTTGTACAGGTCAATCCTACTTTTTTCTTAAAAAACAACAGTTTAGCATAATAGTTCTACTCGCGACAGCATTATCATTTCTGTCTCCTTAGGAACTACTGATCTAGCTTCGACATGCAATCTCTACCACTGATGATTTTACTGAAGTGATCTAAATACTGTTCTTGTGTTTTCTGTGAAACAACGTTCGTTTTGAAACCGGTCCGAATGGTCATTTTATAGACCGAGTCAAACGGGTCTTATTTGTTCAGGTCAATCCTACTTTTTTTCTTAAAAAGCACCAGTTAGCATAATAGTTCTAGTGTGGCATTATCATTTCTGTTATAATTCTACTGTTGGCATTTTCATTGTCTATATAATCTCTGTTATTAACCTTATAATTATCGTACCCATGTAACTTTTTATTCGAATAGCGCAATGAGTGTTGATGCATATATATTTGCAGAACTTTTAGTTTTTAATTTTCTAAAAAATTTTATCGGGTTTATTTGTCACCTAACTAAGAAGTGGTGGCAAACATGCAAGTGGCAGACTCGCAAAGGAATTCATTAGTTCTCTTGATCAGGAGTCGAGTACAAGAATTTGTATGTACTAATGTAAGGAACATGTTATCTCCAAATTCAGTTCTTATCTAGCCTTTAAAGATTGAAGTTGAACCATATATTGAGCAATCGACCTTTCCTTTTAAGCACTAGTTTCCGAATGAAGTTAGGTGGGAAATAAGTGATTTGAGTTGTGTAAGGATGATAAATAATGTATGCTCTGAGAGGTTGAAATGTGAAGTAGCCATCTATATATGTTGTTCAGCTGTCATCAAGTCAAAACTGGGCAAGATCAGCTTCTATATCAGTTCTCAAACTACTGGCGAATGGTTATATGTAGGTCTGAGTCTTTCACCTTGATACGCCTTTAAACATGCTTATGATTCGTAGTCAAGAGTTGTACTAAAATTACCGGCTTTCTTCATAGGTATGGGACTGTTTCGCGGAATCAAAACACTAAATACATCTTTAAGTGCCTCTACACCAAGTGACGTCCACGAGCCAAGTCACAAACATAGTTACTACAACCACATTGCATCCACAATGCTTTAGGATGAAACAATTCCATCATTCAGCAGCAACACTGAGTGATGGTAACTATGCGTGATTTGGTGCTCGTGGACATAAATCCTGTACTACTTGGTGTTGATGTAAAAAAGACAGAAACCGGTAAAAATAATAATTTGTAAATGTTAACAAGTATTGATGTCAGTACATACCATTTCTTAACAGCTATATATGTTAGGCCTTGGCTTATTTGGTTTTAGTATAATGAGAAGTTAGGCGTCCAATTCATACAAACCATTTCTTGACAGCTTTGTTAGGCCTAACTTTCGCTTATTAGGTTTTAGTAGTTGTCAACACTGATATTCGCAGTATGTACCTAACATATTTGGTTTTTTTAAGGAAAACAACCTTTAAAGAACGAGTTTATTAAAAGAAAAGTTCAACGAGTTATGTATAACATGTATACAAAGCTGTTAAATCATATAGATATCGACACGTATGTGTGTTAACATCCTATATATACATAGTACACTCCATAACATTGTCCTACTCATGAATGATATACATAACAAACAATAAAAGTTGTTTTACAATGGCAGGGCAAATGATGAAGTTTTTTTGTGTTCTTGTTTTACTAAGATAAAGCCATGTCAAGACTGCTTGATGCAAGCGTGTATTACTTTATGACGTTCTTGTTAGTTCTAATAGCTTCTGTTAGACAATAACGTTATGCAAACGAGTATGACTTTATTACCAGAGTCTTGTTGCGATGCTTTCGGAAAACTCAGCATACAACGACCTTTGACCACCAGATAACTTGTTATTGTCTGAAGGAAGCTATTTAAACTAACAAGAAAAGTGATCCCGAACGCGCCCTCCTTCGTCCAGAGAGGTAGGTGTAAAGTAAAAAATACTCGTACCATACACTATCAGTATTGATACTGACTACACCATAGATGTATGCTACATACTTACATCTATAATTAACCTTCTATTATTTTCATATATATGTTGGGTTAGCACTTTCTCAGTGAGGTCGTATATGGAAACACTACTTTTGCTTAATGAGTCAGATTCTATCATTCATTAACAACGATGATGGTGCTATATTGCAAGGTGTCGAGATCAAGCTGTAGGTATTACATCAGTACGTCTTTATTATTCAGTTTAGTTTATGTTACTAGAAAGATAAGTGCGAACATATATGCAAGGGAATGCTGGTGAAGGTGGTCTAGTGGTTGGTATCACCGTTCCCCTGTATGGCAGTCATGACATTCGTTGAGACTCATCGCATACCTTTGCTGTGCTGCAACTTAGCCAGCACGGTATTTAATCTCTTGTAGTGCTGATGTGTAGATTTTCCTTCGATTGATGCTATGTATTGATTCAAAGATCTGTTCTTGTGTTTTTTGTAAAACAAATATTCTTTTAAATGATGGCAAACCGTTCGTATAATTTTCATTTCGAGTAATCATTAAAAAAACTGAGTCAAACGGGTCTTCTCTGGTCAAGTCAATCCTACATTTTTCTAGCATTCCTTTCTTAAAGAGCACCGGTTATTATAATTTAACTAGTGTAGCATTATAGAAGAAATGATAGGATGAGATACTGATATAGTATTAAGTGTTTATGCATATATTTTTGCAGAACTTTTAGTTTTTAATTATCTTTAAATTCCATCGTGTTTGATTGTTTATGCATATATTAGTCAATCCGACATTTTTCTAGGAGCATTCATTTTCTTAATGAGCACCAGTTTTTAGTATAATTTTACTAGTGTTTTATTCGAAGAGGGCAGGAGATACATATATAACCTTATAATTACCGTGCCCATGTAGCTTTATATTCGAATAGGGCAATAAGTGTGTGTGCATATATTTTTGCAGCTGTTTTACTTTTGTGCCTGAAGTATGTTTTTTACCTCGTTTGTTTGTTTATTCAAACATTTGAAACATTCATATGTTTATAAAGTGAGCCAAACTTATAACCATCGAATATAATTCTTTTTTAGATTTGCAATTGCAATTGCACGCGCATCAGCATATGTCCAGATCAAAGTAAAACACACATGAATCAATGATACGATTAGTTGATTACCTATACACCGTATGATTGACGTTGATTAGCGATTACTATTTTTGTTAGGTAATGTAGTTCAGAAGATTGAACAGTATCTTACTGATTTGTTTATGGCAGCCACAACGGCTTTATATTTCTGTCATGTAAGTTTTGGTGTTTCACATGTTTGTTTGCTTTTTGAAATAGCTGAAAAACACACATATTTAACACACTTTGTTGATAGCATTACCCAATAACTCTTGATGGGAGGTGATGCAGGTCGCTTAACTCCTTTTCCTTCTCTCTCCTGCCATTCCTTTTGTTGCCCACACCTTTCCTATGGCCTGATTTCGTGCGCCCGTCTCCCCTGACCACAAGAAAGTGGTACATTCTGCTGTATTCATTACAACTTACTACCAACGAACTCATACCCTATCCCTGCTCCCCCTATGGCAGTCATCACATTTCTATGCTGTGCTACAACATAAATGTTTGATGGGCTTTTGGGATGATACAAGAATAGCTGTTCTTGTGTTTTTTGTACAACGAACTGGCAAGCATGGGTGTTTCTTGAATTTTAAGAATGGTCATTTTGACAGGCGAATGGTCATTTAAAAAACCAAGTCAAACGGGTCTTTTCTGGTTGGGTCAATCCTACCTTTTCCCCAATTTGATCCCCATCCTTTCTTCATTTTGCCATTCCATTATGATGTCTCAGTTTCAACCATGAGTCTTTTTTATTCCGTTTAGTTCATGTTACTAGAAATATAAGTGTGAACGTATCTTTGTTGTGCTGCAACTTGGCAGCTTGTTGAAGCAAGGTCTTTTATCGTCTTAGATGTTTGAGGGGATTCCAAAGTGATACTGATATTGTGTTTTCTTTAAAACTACTGTGCGTACTTGTAAATGATGGCAAACATGGGCGTTCATTGAATAATATGAACGGTCATTTTGAAAACCAGCTCAGATGGTCATTTAAAAACCGAGTCAAACGGGTCTTCTCTGGCCAGGACCATCCTACGTTTTTCCACATTTAGATGCCCATCCTTTCTTAATTGCTCCCGCCATTCCATTATGGTGTCTCGGTTTCAACCATTCCTTTCTTAAAGTGCACGACTTAGTATAATTTTACTAGTGTACATTATAGAAGAAACGATAGGATGATATTGATATAGCATTATCCTTTTCATGTTGCCATTTTCATTGTCTATATAATTTCTGTTATTAATCTTATATATTCCATGCCCATGTGGTTATTTTCCGTGCCTATGTAAATATTTTTGCAGAACTTTTAGTTTTTAGTTATCTAAATTTTTTATCAGGTTTGTTTGTCACCTAACTAAGATCAGGTGGCAAACTTGCAGGTTGCAGACTCACAGTGTGCAAAGAAATTCACTAGTTCTCTTGATCAGGAGTCGATGTACAAGATTTTGTATGTACTAATGTAAGGAACGCATAGCATTATCTTCTATGTAATGTATGCTGTGTGAGGATGCATTAGACGTATTAGAACATCAAGGCCTTGCTTATGTCTTCCTACTGATGAGGTCATATTAAGGATTAAACAGCAGATATATCAAAGCATGAAACATAATTGTTATGAATGTTGAAATGGAAACATATTTCTCGTAATGAACTCCAATTCCTATTTACTCATTTTTTTGTACAAACTAAACCATATAAATCCGCACTGTGTAACTGTTTCACATGTTTGTTTGCTTTTTCAAACCATGGATTTAACACACTTTGTTAATAGCAGGTCGCTTAAGTCTTGATTATTTATAAATATGCTATCAATGGGAGGTGATGCAGGTCAACACCTTTCCTATGGCCTGATTTCGTTCGCCTGTCTACCTACCAGCTAATACCCTATCCTTGTTCCCCTCTATGGCAGTCATGGCATTCGTTGAGACTCATCGCATATCTTTACTGTGCTGCAACTTAGCTAGCGTGATATATAATCTCTTGAAGTATCTTATCCTTTTGTCATGTAGACATGTAGTGCTGATGTGTAGATTTTCCTTCGATTAAATAGTATCTCGTTCTTGTATATGTTGGCGTATGCGTGTCTGCAGTTGTGTACTTTTCTGCCTCAAGTATGTTTTTTGCTTCGTTTGTTTGTTCATTCCAATATTTGAAACGCTTATATGTTTGTAAAGTGAGCCAATCTTATAACATGTTGAGCCAAAGTCCTCATAGCTATACACATGCTTCTTTATTAGATGTGCTTTGTTTGTAACCAATGTTATATTAGAAGATTGTCTAGGAATTATGGGGTTCGTGTAATTGCACGCGCATCAGCATTCATTATATGTCCAGTTCAAAGTCAAAGGGATACACTATACACTGTTGGTTGACGTTGATTAGCGATTACTGATCTGTTTAGTTAATATATAGAAGATTGAACAGTATCTTATCTTTTCGTTATGTAGACATGTAGTGCTGATGCGTAGCCTTTCCTTCGATTAATGCTATGTATTGATACAAAAAAAATTACTGAGGTTATCTAAATAGTTGTTCTTTTGTTTTTTTATATCTACGCTCATTTTGAAACCGGGTCAGAATGGTCAATTTTAAAAACCAAGTCAAATGGGTCTTCTTAGTTCAGGTCAATCCTACCTTTTTCCTCATTTTGATCCCCGTCCTTTATTCATTTCCCCTGCCATTCCGTTATGATGTCTCGGTTTCAACTATTCTTTTCTTCAAAAGCACCAGTGTAGTATTATAGAAGAAATGATAGGATGATGTATTGATATAATTTTACTAGTGTAGTGTAACGTTCATGTGTTGTTATCATCTGATCATGCTTCTTTTTGGACCAGATTTCAATTACTCTTACTAAATGCTCGATTGCTTATTTCGAACCAACAAAAGAAGAATGCAGATACAGATGATTACATAAACTTTAACAGGAAAGACATCAAACTTAGAATAGCAGCACCACCTATGTTTTACATAATGTGATTTTTCATGCGGCCTGGGACGTTTTAGTGCACACGTGAAGATAGACAAAGGCAATTTCGTGTTGCAATTCAACAGACTGAAATAAAATTTGTTAACTAATTCACTTTACTTAGTTAACAATGTTATACTTAAAAGCTTCTTTATTAGATGTGCTTTGATTTGTGAACGATGTTATATTATAAGTTTGGCTAGGAATAATGGGGAGGACCTGTAATTGCACGCTCATCAGCAACTCAGCATGTGGCCAAATAAATGTCAAAAAACATGAATCAGTTATACGGTTAGGATACATTATTCACAATCTCTGCTAGCTTTTGATCAAGTGTTGCTCCCCTACGTCATGGCAGCCACAGCGGCTTTATATTAGCTGGGACTCATCGCATATCTTTGCTGTGCTGTAACTTAGCCAGCGTGATATATATAATCTCGTGAAGAATCTTAGCTTTTCATCATGTAGACATGTAGTGCTGATGTGTAGATTTTCCTACGATTAATGCTATATATTGACGGTAAAGATACCGGTATGATTAAGACTAGACGCCACACGAAGATATCTATCTTCTTTGGGATTAAGTGAATCAATCATGAGTTTTACTTTGACTCTTTGATATCAAGGTAGCTGAATCAACAATGTCGGACATGTGCTTGACAGTAAACATACCATTATGATGAAGCCCCCACTGCCAACCATCCATATCTCCAGGACTAAGACTAACACCACAAAGATCATTCAACGCCTGTAAATCAGATATGTTTCTACCCCGTGGTTACCATCTCCATTGGCAATTACTTTTCCAAAGCTAAAAGTCTGGTAACGAGCAGTATTTGGAGCTCTCAAGAGCAAAAAAAGGCGGAAAACGGCCCATGAGGAGATGGTCTGACTCTAGCCACTTATCATACCAAAAACATGTGCGTAATCCCAAGCCAATCAATGGCAGTCACACAAAATACTATCCCAGACAACATCTTTTAGGCCTGAAGTCATATCATCTATCAAACCACCTTCAAGTGCGTAGTACTACAAACCACAAAACTGCTAATGTAATTTGTATAACTTACAAGGTTGTTTTGGATTCTTACTTAGTTACTCATTAAAAATTCAAAATAAGTTAAAAAAAACTTAGCTTATTTATATTATACTACATATAAAGAGAAAATGTACTCCTTAACAAAGTCTTAAAAAATGAGAGTTAGAAATATATCGATATGTGCTCAAAGTACATTTTATATCGATGAGATGATCATCCTTACAAGATCCATTATGGTAAACCTCTTACAAAGGTTTATACAATAACTCATTCAAAATTGATGATAATTTTTTTAATTTTTTTTTGTTTTTTTAATTTTTTTTTATTATTTTTTTTATTTTAATTATTATTAAGATTATTATCGCCAATATTTTATTTTTGTATATATTAATATTATTTTTATCTGTTTGTACTTTTTCCTTTTTTTTGTTTTTGTCCGTTTTTATCCGGACGTTATAAGTACGTTTTCAAACGCTTTCATCTCGCTTTTTTAATCCATTTTTCATTTTTTGTCCGTTTTTCTCCCCTCCGACGTAATATACGTTTTCCATACGATTTGTCCGCTTTTGTTACGCTTCATCCTTATTGATTATCAGTTTTTATCCGTTTTTTACGTTCTTCATCTGTAGAAAAAACGTAGAAAAACAAATGCATCAAAAAGTATAAAAACACGTTATTAAAACGTACGAAAACGAAAAAACAATGTACGAAAACTAAAAAACGTAAAAAGGTTACAAAAATGAAAAAAACGTACGTTTTTTATACGTTTTTATACATTGTTTTTTTACGTTTATTTCCCGTTTGGTTGTACATTTTATTACGTTTTAATACGGAAAAAATGGATTAAAAACTGATATCAATAAGATTAAAACGTACTAAAAGGCAACAAATCAGAAAAAAAAAAATACAAAAACGGATAAAAAACTTACAAAACGTACCAAAACTAACAAAATAGTATAAAATATTACGCAAAACATATTTAAACTGATAAAAGCGGATGAAAGCGTATGAAAACGTACGAAACGATAATAACGTCGGAAAAAATGGACAGAACCGTAAAAAATCGTACCAAACGATAAAAACTTTTATATTAAAAATAAAGAAAAATAAAAAACGGCCGATAATAATAATAATCATTATAATAATATTATTAATAATAATTAAAAAATAAAAAAAATAAAAAAAATAAAATAAAAAAACAAAAAAAATAAAAAAAATAAATTTTCAGAATGCATCCCTGTGGTGTTTTTACACAATACATCCCTCGTGAGAAGATAACGGAAAAATATTTGCATCGTTCGTCCTCAAGGATGTATTGTGGCAAACGTTTGCCTAATGAAGGATGTATAGTGTCAATAGTTTCTGACAAGGATGTATTATGTGAGAAAGTTAAAACCACATGGATGTATTTTACAGTTTACTCTTTACTAAATAACCAATTTTTATCAAAAAAATCCGATATACCCATAAAATCCGCAAGGTTTGCGAATTTTATGAAAAGAAATCGCAAGGTTTGACTTTGCGAGGTTAAATCTTGCGATTTTATTTTAAAAAATTCGCAAGGATAGACCTCGCAAAGTCAAACCTTGCCAATTTTGAAAATTTCGCTATGGCTTTGGGTTTTTACATTTAGCTCAAAGCATGAAAGTTTTAGATATCCCTTTTCTAGTTTAGTGTCTTTTTGAATCACCTAAAAATGAGTTCTTATGAGAATTTGTGGTGTTTTGACCACCACAACTTTTTATGGGTTAGTTGTTGTGGTATTTTGGCTATAACTTTCTCATATGAACTTCTTTTTGCGTGATTCAAAAGGACACTCAATGATAAAAAAGAGATATGCAATTTTCATTTTAAGAGCTAAGCGTGAAAAACCGAAGAAAAATGGATTAATTTAAAAAATTTGAAAGGTTTGACCTCGGAAAGTCAGACCTTGCGATTTTTTGGAAAATTCGCAAACCTTGAGGATTTTATAAGTATTTCGGAGTTTTGAAAAAAAAATGGATCTTTAGTGAAGTATGTTTGTAAAAATAGCCATTTTTATCATTTTCTTACAAAATTTTTGATTTCTCCAAAATGTTTATTGTTAAAGAAAAATGTGTCTTTATCATTGTTTGCTTAGTTC
>BQNB010116006.1:0-17104 GCA_026074375.1 Tanacetum coccineum
ACGAGGGTAATGAAGAAAGGGAAGATAGTGAACATGGGTTTGATAGTGAACAAGGGTCAGATAGTGAAGACAGTGAGTTTATAATTGATGAAAAGAATATGATACATGATGTAGAGGTAGATATGTTAGAAATTAGGAGTAACAGAGATGTTAATGTATTGTAAAGAGCCTATTGAAGAGGTGAATGAGGTGTTTGAGGATGAAGAAGATATTGATCATGAGGAGTTTGATATATATAGTGCAACTGACTCGGATAATGAAGATGTGAGTTGAGGAAATTGGCCAAATTGAATAAAGCAAATGATGGTAAGATTTGGAAAGAGAACTTTTACTTCGGACAACAATTTGGAAATAGTAAGCTTATTAAACAGAATATAACTAAGTGTTTGTTGAGCAAAAGAAAGAGGAACTAATCATTTGCAGAAAAATGACAAGCAGACACTTAAATGTATTTGTAGGGGACAATTACCAGTTTTCACAAGTGATGGGCTAAATGATGGGTCTTGATGGTTGTTCCATTTCTGGTCCATTCCGACGAATAACACTTGCTTAGGAAAAAGTTAAACTAATACTAGCTAGCCCGAGAAAGAGCAAGACCAAATGCGACCGTTTTGGCCTAGTTATGCTTAATACAGCAAGATCATGCTTTATTATAGTTCACTAATTAAACGCTAAATAGCAAATTAACTAAACAAGTCAGGAGTATATGATACTGCTTGATGTTGACGCACCATATGATAACATAAGTAATTCTTCTTCTCCAGCATTATACTTCACTTTTTCATAATCTGATTGCACTATTGATGGCATGTGTGACATTCTAATGCGTTCTAAATCTGTCGCCACTTCTTTCATTGTTGGCCTATTCTTCCCATACAAATTCAAACATCGCATTGCCAGATTAGCTGTTTCCAGTAGCACGTCCCTATTTCCATATCTAACCATCTTTGCATCAAGAATAGACATTACTCGACCTTCTTCAAAGGCTGTTATAAAGTGTGTAGCCAAGCTTCTGTTTCCACCAAATCTAGTTAGGCAAATTGGTTTTTCTGATGTTATCAGTTCAACCAAAACAACTCCAAAACTATAAACATCGCTCTTCTCAGTAATCTGACTAGATTTGGAAATAACTTCCGATCTAAGTTGATGGAATTATACATTTTCATAACAATTTATAATTATAAACATCAAAGTATATATATAGCGGAAGCAATTAGGGATCAATTAACAAGCATAAATAATCAAACCAAGAATTAAGGGTTACATACCTTTGATTCTAGCAGAACAAGAATCAATAAACTCCAGAACAACCTAAGAAAGATTAATCACCGTCTTGTACACACGCTATTACCAAGTTAACCAAGAACTAGCTCGTTAATTACGTAAACCTTGAACAAGAAATCAATTCGGATAGTATAACTAATACTATTCAGCCGAATATATTGAAGACAAAAGAGAAGTGATTTTTGGCTTTTACAAGTGTATTTGTACCCTTGAAAAACCCTTTGTAATTATAGGACGTAAATATTAAAGTGTTTTGAGTTCTATAGGATAAGCCTTAACATGAGAGCTAATCCTATTCAACACAAACACTATAATTCCATTGATCTCCAATTTCTCTATT
Source organism: Tanacetum coccineum (assembly GCA_026074375.1). NCBI lineage: Eukaryota > Viridiplantae > Streptophyta > Magnoliopsida > Asterales > Asteraceae > Tanacetum > Tanacetum coccineum. The sequence goes on from BQNB010116006.1 coordinate 1,625, forward strand.
AGGTCCTTCTTATTTTAGTCGTTAAGTCCCATTTCCATTAAACACTTAACGATCATTAACCATTTACGTGGTAAAATCAATAAATAAATTATAATTTATTAATCGTTAACCTTGTAGTGATGCAATCCCGTGATCTGAGTTCGATCCTAAACACACAACTATTATTTTTACGTCATAAACAAACAGCTCCCACTTGGACAAAATTTAATAGTGTGAGTCAACATCGGATATCGTCTAGTTACACGCCGATGCTCTAGTACGATCTCAATTAAGGTCTCTGGAAAAACCTTTTAAATGATTCATCATTATTTATTATCCCTTATTTATCTAATTACAATTGTTAATGATAGGATATGGATCTCAAGACATTCCTTTAATTAACTGATTCTGTTTCTTCTCGTTTTAACCGATTGAGCAAGATTACCAAATCTTCTGAACTACTCCAGAAAATCTTGGGTTGGCCACACAAACTCTTACCAATCCCACTAGGGGCCCAGCTGTTATTAAACTTCAAAACGAATTTGAAGAAACAAATCTTTATTTTGACTACAAGCAAAAAACTTAAATTTTGCCAACACTTCTGAAAACAATGCCGTATAGCTACCAGTTACTATAAGCTATAAATTGCCTTACAGAAATGCACTAGATCCATGACAGTTTCCTGGTATCTCAAGTCAGAGGATAACTATTTATGATTTACTTAATGACAAGATCCATAAAGTACAATCACATGAGTTGGGATAAGTCCTATATACAATTCGAATCGAAATATCATTTAAATTTGGGTATGTAATTCACACCAATATACTTTCAAGTATACCCACCAAGACATTTAAATTTATCTTGAATTTAATAATATTCCAATATTTTAAACGACAACGACATTTAGAATATTTTAATATTCCATGGATTTAAAACAAGTAAAATAAGGGATACAAAATTAAATACAAAATAAACACAACCATCATTTTATATTAAATCAAATAATAATTGGTTTACACATCCTTTATCCAAATACTAATCACAGATATGCATGTAAAACTAACTATCTAATCCGAAGTCCAAATTCCATTGGCTGTTCACTAACTTTTCCTCTATGAAAGCTTTAGTAAAAGCATCAGCTTAGGTTTTTATTGTGTGAACTTTTTATTAACTTGATTTCCACCACACTCGACTTGTTCTCGAACCAAAGTGATATCTCCGCAGAAAAATTTCTGGGCCTTTCATGACACAAGGTTCATTGGCGAATATGATTGCAGCAGAATTGTCACAATACAAAAAAAAAAATATTATAGGTTTACATAGTGAAGGCATCACTCCAAGATCCATCACAAACTTCCTATCCAAACTGCTTCCCATTTGCAAGCATCTGTCTCAGCCAAGTACTCAGATTGTGGTCGGCATGCATCGCAATGGTAAGTCTGCTTCTTGCTCTTCCAGTCCTACTGCTCCTCCATTGACAACAAAGGACATAACCCGTCTGAGACCTTTGTATCATCTTTATCGCTTTGCCAGGGAACTGCTACACAGAAAACCTGTAACATAAAGTTCTTTCTGTATCGATTTTGTTCCGCCATAAACTAAAAACATATCATTCAGTATTCCTCAGATCTTTAGAATATGTTTAAAACAGCAAAACCCAGTGGAGCATCCCCGATTCTGTTGATGACCGACTGGCCGCAAGTTTTTGAGCATACGCCACATCTGTGACCTTGTGCACCTTTAACAGCATACATCGATAGACCTACAGCCTGAAGCATAAGGTACCCTTTCATGTATATGAGCCATTATCCTACATCTTTATAAGCACACAATTTCATTACTCAAATCATGTTTGACTTCCATCGGTATAAAACCTTTCTAGAGTTTTGCATATTGAATTTTCTTCAATATCTATAAGTCGAGAAGCACTTTGGTTAAGTTCCAATCAACCGCATAGATCTATCACTATATTATATTATTCCCAGAATGTATGCACAGCTTCTTCCTAAATCCTTCACAGAAAAACAATTTTCCAAGATAGTCCTTATCTTCCATAACTTTGGAATGTTATTTTCCCCATAACAAAAGTCTGGCGACGACAATATAGGATTTAAGAATACTACCATCAACCCACTAGCTTTGCGATATACACATGGCTCATAACGAATTATTGAATAAATCCAAACCTTTTGATTTCTTCATCAAATCGATTATTCCATTGACGTGATGTTGCTCAAACCATAAAATATTGCCCTTTTGAAGTTTGTCATACCCTTTAGTGAAATTTTGGATCAACATACCCTTCAGGTTGCTCCATATATATGTCCTCATTCAAATCGACCTATTCAAGAAGGCAGTTTTAAAAAAACATCCATATGCCAAATCTCATAATCATAGTAACACTAATGGCTATGATAATCCTAATAGCTCAAATGTCCTGTCTACAGGAGAAAAGGTCTCCTCCGTGCGATCAATATCCCATATGTATGAGAGTGCAGCCTTTAGGCCACCAGCAGCTTTATAGTGAGTACTTTACCATCCATGTCAAGTCTTCTTCTTTATATGCCACTATTTACTGCCTAACTACCACCTTGGCATTAGGAGGCGTCTACTACAATCCAAGACTTTATTGACTTTCATGGATATCATATCCTCATCCATTGCACCTTGCCCAAAAAACCTTATCAGGGTCAATCATAGCAGTCTCATAATTTAGCAGGTTCTCCAAGATCCCCCTACTTCATAATCCTCAACCTCCATGTTTAGAAACAGAGACTGTTGGTTGCATTTTTAGGCCTTTCGGACCACGGACATGAATAATTCCGTTGGGATGGACCCAGACTTATCATATTACAACAGGCTCTACTGGAATCGTCGCTAGTGTTTTTCAGAAGGAATGTATCTCTATGATCCATCTGCCAGATCACAATCTCTCCCACTGAATTCTTGAGATATGAAGATCTATTTCAAGAAAATCTCCAACCTGCAACAAATACTTTTGTTATCAGGGTTGAAAGAAAAAATAGTAACCCATAGTTTCCTTATGTGTATTCCTACTAAGATACACTTGACAGATCTCTGTTTGAGTTTATCAGCTGAGTCACGTTTTCACATCGCCTCACAACCCCAGACCTTTAAATAATACTATCGATCACTTTGCCATCCATATTTCATAGGTGTATTAGTCAACCTTCTTATGGGAACCATATTAAAGAATACGCACAAAGACACCATTTCTAAGGGCATAATCCAAAAGGATTGAGGTATAGTAGTAAGATTAAACATAGATCGTACCATAATCTATAGTGTAACGATTTCTCCTTTCAGATACACCATTTTGTTGTGGAGTTATGATGAAGTAAGATTCTGAACTATACCGTTCTCACTTAGAATAATCTTTTAAACACTTTGGCTTTAAATAATTGCCACCACCGTCTAACATCGGTTCAATATGCTTAAATCTTCTTTCCTAGTTGCAGTTTCTACTTCTTCACCTTCTGCTTTGAAAACCTTACATGTTTCAAATACCTCATGTTTATGTTTAAGCAAAGTAGCTAGCACCTTTCCTTGACACATGTCTAAGTGGTCCACACACAACATATTAATTAGACCAAGTATATCGTGTAGCTCTTTCAATATTGCTATTAAAAGGTTTCTGTGTCATCTTCCCTAAATACAAGAATCGCATTTTTACAAGATGATTCCTCATTGTATTACTTTTCCAAAAGACCTTCACGTTGAAGCTTTTGGCTGCGAGTCCTTGCCAAAAGGGCAATTCTACAGTGCCAAAGATAAGAAGAAATCCAATCTAACTTTCTCTTCTATTGATGCTAAAACATAATTATTATTCTTGGTGACATTTTTTATTCATGTCAATTTCAAACACACCATTCACAGAAATAGCACTAAAATAGAATACACCATTTAAAGAAACAGAAATTCCATTACTAGCAACAGTATGTTTAAAACCAAGATCCAACAAACATGAAAAGGAAACAACACCTCTAACAATAGAAGGTGCAAAGTAAAAAATGATTAATTCATACTAAACCAGAAGGTAACAACTAAATCAAAGCGTTCCTATGGCTTCAAACAACTGCTTGTGCTCCATTGCCCATATGCAGATATTGATCCCCATAAGCTAGTTTCCTTTCAGCATTAAATCCCTGCAGCGTATTACAAACATGAATACCGCATCCCGTATCATATACCCAAGAATTTAATTTGTGAGTTAGATTGAATAATTCAATTGCAAATAAATTACCTGAACCTGCAGCACTAGCTCAGACTTACTTCTTATATTGCACCGCAACTCTTCGAGATAAAGGAGGGCAGTTCCTCTCCAATGCCCAGATCATGTGGCATGGTGCAAGCTTGATCCTTATTAGGATTTTCCTTTCTCTTCTGGGATTAGGCTTTGGTTGAGAAGGCACAACTTGCTTGCTTATCAGCCTTACCCCATTACCCTTTTTTTCTCTTGTTTCCTTGCGGTTTTGACTTGTATCCCTACCATTTGTAGTAGAGAATACTTGATGAGTAGGGGATGTCCTTGTCCTTCAAACCCTTTCATAGTCAAAGAGCAATTGCGTGTAAATCATATCACTGCTTCCCCACCAATGCATATGAAGTTTTCTAACAAAATCCCACCGATATCCTTGTTAAGTACCAGTTTGATTAAGTTATTAACTGCCATAACTTCATATGTCGTATGTTTTTCCCCAAGAGTATGTTTAAATTGGGTCCAATGAGCCCTTTCAATTTCCAATACATGTTCACTTACCAGATTTACCAGGAGGCCTGTTTGCAACTATGTAGAGTATCTATCCAATCGTAGATCTCTACAGCAGAGGTTTCTCAAACATTTATTAAGTTCAGCCATCATGTTTTTGGGTGGAATAATTTTTTCAAACTGCCTTTGCAGAGCAGGTGGACATTTTTCCAATCCTAATACAAGCACATCATAGTTGCTTTTTATATCTCTTTCCACATGCTGTGCCTTTTCTTCAGCTGTTGCAGTCTCAGGGGTTGATCAGTTGAACAAGGCTTATACAAATAATCATAAGTATCCAGCTACACACAAGACAATTCTTAGAGAACGATGCATTCATATGAAATTTGGGCCAGTTCAATGTTTCCTCGTTCAAAACAGAAAGTTTGAAACAGCAAAACTTAAAGCGTTATTGTCGGAATGAGCATTTCTACAGAAAAAGTTCAAAAAACATTGTATTTCGATAAATACCATTTTTCAAGAAAATAAAATATATCCCAGTGGATATACATATAACCATAGTATCTCCCTTGAAACTAAACCCATAATGACATAAACCCATCACAAACAATCAGTTGATCTGCTAGTGAAGAATGTATTCTCAAACAAGGTAACTCTTGTCGAACAATTAATTGACAAACATTTTTCAATTTCTAGATATTATGGGATTTACTTTGCCAAACTAGTTGCCATTGTAAACATGTTCATCCCATCTTAATGCCTTTAGTTCCTAGATCTCACAAAGTAACTCAATTAAGTCATTCTAATCTAAAGACCGTAAACACATTCATGTAGATCTCACTCAATCATGATAGGTTTCTTCCAGTTACGATATAGTCCAAGGTCTCACTTAAACTAATCATAATTTTCAAGTTCCTTTAATTAGATGGCATTAGACTTAGGTTTTTAAAAACGGTATTCATTTTTTATATGGAGATCAAAATTATTGTATGAGAGCAGTGCATACAACTCCAAATCATAACATTTAAATAAAAACCTATTTTTATTAACTTTTTAGGTGAAGAATCAAATAAACAAATTTGGTTGATGGCATATGGATGAACCAATTTAAATGAATGCCTACAATTATCGCCCACTACCTACTTTTGCATAAGTACTTTCAACTTATGTTTCGGGTGTGTAATTGAGACAAATCAAACCTTAGATGTAATTTTTTGTATATTATGGAACAGTCGTAATTAACTCCAATTTGACGTACAATCAAGCCGAGATTTGAGTCAAGCGCTTGAAAGCATAACCCCTTCTTTGTCGGCTTTGACCAGGCGATGCTTACAACTTTCCCACATCAGTTTTGTCATTTTGATGAGCCTTTTCATACCATACATGCAAAAATTGCCAATCAACTATTTGATCTTGAAAACAATACTAAAATTTTTATAGATTTAGTCCAATTATTTTTTCTTTGAAGAATACCCTTTTGTTTACAACAATACAACATAATTTAAAAAAACAAAACATGTATTAAAATATTAGACTAAATTAAAACACCTAAAAACATTTAATATGCATTTGAAAGTACATCATACGTAGCCTCATGCATTCCATGCTATATTAAACCCTAATTAAATTCTAGGTTTAACCTTTCATATAATCACCATCAATATATATAATTGTATTTTCTTCCCGAATTTAGATTTGTCATACTAAATTAAATGGTCATTAAATTCAAGTAACAAATAAGTTCTTATGAACCATGATAAACATGCATGTTTTTCCATGGATCCATACATTTTAATTAACCTGTTACTTAAACAATTAATGTAACAAGACCAAGATCGTAACCCAAATACATGCATGACAATTTTAACCAGTATATAAACCATGATTTAAAGGTTTTAATATTTAAATTTCCGATCAAAAAAAAAAAAAAAAAATAAATTTTAATGTACGAAACCACAAAATTTTTCTTTCGAATCATAAAAAAATATTTTACGAACTATCCAAAAAAATTCATTCTTTCGAACATAAAAAATAATTTTCGAACCACAAGACAAAATTGTTTATATCCAACTATATCTTATCGAGCATAAAAAAAATTCGTTAAAATCAATTTTCCGATTCCAAAAAATAGAATATAAACCCATATTCATTATAATATGGAAATTATTAACATGTAAAAATTGCTCGAGATGCACTGATGGAATAAATCCATTCATAACAATTTTATAATATAGACACAAAGTATAAAATATAGCGGAAGCAATTAAAGATCAATAAACATGCATAAATAAACAACCAAGAATAGGTTACATACCTTTTGATTCTAGCAAGAACAAGAATCAATAAACTCCAAGAACAATCTAAAGAAAGATTAAATCCACCAGTCTGTACACAACGCTATTACCATAATTAACCAAGAACTAGCTCGTTAATTACTTTAACCTTGAACAGAAATCAATTCGGAGCAGATAACTAATACTATTCAGCCGAATTATAATGAAGACAGAAAAGAAGTGATTTTTGGCTTTTACAGAGTCTTTACCCTTGAAAACCCTGTATTTATAGGGTAAATAATAGTGTTTGAGTTCAAGATAGGATAAGCTTAACATTGAAGCTAATCTATTTCAACACAACCTCTATAATTCCAGTTCTTATCTCCAATTTCTCTTTATTCCTTCTTGTTAAGTCGTTAGTCATTTCCATTAAACACTTAACATCATTAAAACTATTTACGTGGATAATCAATAAAGTAAATATATTTATGAATCTTAACTGTAGGTGAGTTGCAATCCCGGATCTTAGTTCGATCCTAACACACAACTATTATTTTTTAACGTCCATAAACTAACACTAAGTAAGCCAATTTTCCTTGGACTAAGGTAGTGAGGTGAGTTTGACTTATTGATACGAACCTTGAAGTTCCAAAGTCGGATATTTTGGCTCTAAATTTTTCATCCAAAAGTATATTTGTGGATTTGATGTCCCGATGGTATATTGGGATTGAAGTTGCAGAATGTAAGTAAGAAAGTGTCTTCCTGCTACTTCGTGTAATGAATTTGTAAACCCGCAATTGTTTCAAGAGTAATGAAAAGCTTAGCTAGTTTGATCCATGGATAAGCTTGTACACGGTCCCCTTTGGGAGGAACTCTGAAACAAGTAGAGGAACATCCGATTACTAAGCCACATCCTAATAGTTTGACCACATTCCTATGATTGACTTGTGAAAGAATGACCACCTCATTGATGAATTGCTCCAGTTGACTTTGGTCAACTGCCTTTGATTTCTTGACTGCTACTATTCTTCCATCGGTCAACATGCCTTTGTAGACCGTTCCTTGACCTCCTCGGCCAAGAATCCTATTCTCGTTGAAGTGGTCAGTTGCCTTCTCGAGCTCATCGGAAGTGAAAAGCTTGGTTTTATCAACTAAGCCCTCGTTGCTCGCTTCTTGCTGTGTTAGCAGTAGACCTCCGTTTCGTTCAAAAAACATTCTTCTCTGTCTCGGGATTTGGCTTTTGGTATTACTTTGTTAAGATGCAAAGCAATGGCTGAATAAAGTTTAGGGACCAACACCGCTTATGCCAACACCTTATATGTGTAGAGCGAAGAAATTATTATAGATTAAAGACAGATCTAAAATATAAAGGAAACCGAGTAAACTCATGAAGTAAAGAGTTTAATTTTTTTTCTGTTTACCTATAAAAACAGCCCGGGATGATGCTTTGCTTCCACCATTGTGGAAGTGAGTATCACAAAAGTAGTTCCGGACACCACCGTAGGATACTTTATATCCACAGACTCCCCACTTATCTATACACTTTGTACACACTTCAGTAACTAACATGACACAAAAGTTAATGTAAGTGTTAGTAGTAACTAAATATTATGCATAAAACTCACACCAAAACTACTAGAAAAGGGAGATGCAAAAATACCTTGGCATCCTCCCAATACATAGGGATTGCCTTGCTTCATAATGTCAGGACCAACTGTTGCACTTGGCAAGAAACCACTGAACTGATTTATCATATCGTCTTTAGTTCATGCTTAGTGAGATTATAACCACAACTTGCTTTGCTAAAATCGTTCGGTAACGTCCACCGAAGTACTACTGGCACCATAGAGGTGTCCGTATCAACAGATTGACCAATATATGATTTACTAGCCACCATGAAGGCAGAAAGACACGACTTATGCCCTGTTTGTGTACCTGATTATGGGGGAAGTAAAAAATAATGACACTGTAATTTTTTCAGATATAAAGAACGTCTGTTTCAATTCACGTAATTTTTCCCCGTAGCAGTTTTAAAGAGTGTGGGAAAGCAAGTCGTGGAAACACACCAATGATGAGCACATTTCCGCCACTAGATATGGTAACTTGACCACATCCTTTAACAATAAACTTGTTGTGGGATTTTGAGAACAGAAACGGGGAATTAGTGTCACCAAGGTCTACATTCAATACCCGACTGCTATTAGAACCAGGGGGTTGACAGTCAGAGCTCATTGAGACATTGACAAGAACCATTTGTTCGTACAAATCTATACTTAACAATGGGAGGTTTTTGAGAGATGATAAATATGGTTTTGAAGACGTGCAATTGACAGCGTACGATTTGTTTAGATAACAGTTGGGTTCGATTCCAAAAGGGTATGGAATGCTGATATTTCCGCACATTTGTGTGCAATCTGGTTTGGTATAACGTGGAACTAACGGCGGTGAAGCTGTGGTTAATGAGATGAAGATGGATAAAATGTAAATATGACGAAGCAACTTCATTGATTTCGAACACATCTTACTTTATGTGCATGATCTGTTATTCGTTATGTATTGTGGTCATTGTCATCATCATCATTATACTCATATATATACATGTTAACTAGCTGGTCCTTAACGGCACATCGTGTACTTTTGGTTCCCATATATGCATTGACTTATTATTATATTGTCTTTAAAAACCAAAGTTTTAGCGTGAGGAATACCCATAAAATCACTTAATTTTGTTACGACCGACTATTTTGATTTTTTTTCTTGGCTATATATGCTTTTGAAAAGGAGTAAATTGCATTTTTATCCCTGTGGTTTGGCAAAATTGCAAGTTTGGTCTCTATCTTTACGAAATTGCAGTGAGGGTCTTTATTGTTGGATATTTTAGTGTAATTGGATTAACTTATTTGACCAATTTAGTCATAATAAGGCATCATTTAGGCTTGGAGGTGCGGAGTGCACACCTATTTGAACTTATTATGATCTTAGGGGCGAAGCACCTAAGGGACGGGGGTCGGGGGCAGCGCCCTGGGAGCAGGGTCGTAGGGGCGACAGCCCTTGGTAGGGTCCACTGAGTTGCTATGTTAAATATTCCTCAGAAAATTTAATTTTCGGAAATTGAGGGATTTATTTGACAACTTGGAAACCTTGAATAACTGCCAAAAGGCAGTTATACATGCCCTAATCCTGTTTTATATATACAGACGTTTTTCTTTGGTCATTCTCACTGGTTCATAACGTTCTCAAATAACACATACAAAACATTCTCAATCTCTGAATTGTATCCGATTGAATAATTCGGTAGAACCGCCGAATTGATTCGATCTGAAAGTGTTCACACGCCTTTCAGAGATTCAAACAATATCCGGTTGTTCGTTGTTTATTCTGTTAATCACTAACAAAGATCGAATCAATTCTTGAAGATGACGAACCCTGATTCTGTGAAGGATTTGTATAAGACTTTTGAGAAATTGGATAAGTTTATATGAGTTACCAACACAAATAAAAATATCAACAAGAATGTGGGAAGTGAATGTTGAAATTAATCGTATATGTTTGGTATGATGTAATAAAAGTTGGAATGAAAACAGTTATTACAATTGAATAGAAAAATATTGTTTGGTTACAATTATACAATGTAATGATTTATTACAATGAATACTCAGATACTTCAAACCTAACACTTTTCACATTTCAAGGGGCCCTCCTTTTTTTATTACTTCCGTAATTGTAAAGAAATTACATAAAATGTCAACCATTAACTAACCTCCACATTAAATTACACATCTTATTAACTATGGGACATTTTATAGTCTTTTTTTTATCGATTTGCATTCCGTCCTACATACCAACCCCCCAAAGCATTATTATCTAAGGGTAAAGGGTAATGAATTATTACATTACAACATTTATTCTATCACGTCGCTTATTCCATTCATTTAACATTTCAATACGTTCTACCAAACGAATCCTAGGGGTGTTGATCGGTTCGGTTATCGGGTTACTCGGTTTGTTCGGTTAAACTTTTTTTTTGGGTTAATCCGAAAACCGAACCGAACTAGAATTCAACCGAACCGAAAATTGAATTTGAATTCGGTTCGGCTTTCGCGTTGACCCGAATAACCCGAATTATTTATAAAAAAAGAAAAAAAATACATAGATATTTAGAAAAAAATATTTCAAGCATAAAAAGTGTTTTTTTATTTATATTAGGATTTATTTATCTTTTTATATATATAAATATATAAAAAAAAAAATATATATATATTTATATAAATTCGGTTTTCGGTTCAGACTGCCAAATCCATATCCAACCCAAGAAAACATTTGTAGTTCGGTTCGGTTCGGTTATTATGTCGGTTCGGTTGTTTACGGTTCGGTTCGGTTTTTGATTTTCCAGCTCACCCCTAATTGTAAGGGTGTTGATCGGTTCGGTTATCGGGTTATTCGGTTAATATTTTTTTTTTTGGTTCAAACACACATCACAACACACAAAAAAAACCCCCCCCAAAAAAACCCCCCCCCCCCCCCCCCCCCCCCCAAAACAAAACAAAAAAAAAACCGAAAACGAATTCGAATTCGCGGTTCAGTTATCGGGTTGACCGTATTTCACATTTTTAAAAAAATATAATTTATAAATTTAATGATTTTTATAAACACAAAAATTATTTTTACATAAAAAAGTGTTTTTTTTTTTTTTATGATAAACATTTAATGGTATTTTATAGTTATTAATTTATTAAATATAAATATATATATATATATTTATATGAATTCGGTTTTCGGTTTGGAGTGCCAAACCCATATCCAACCCGAGAACCGAATTAGTAGTTCGGTTCCGTTCAGTTTTGGCGAATTCGGTTCGATTATTAATTCGGTTCAATTATTTTCGGTTCGATTTCAGTTTTCAGTTTTTTCGGTTTTTCTGCTCACCCTACTAATTGTGAGGTGTGTTGGCAGAACAATACTTCAATTGCGTGTTCTTAGCTGGGCTGATAATGACATCCTTTGTATCCACTTTGAATCTTAATATCAAAAGCAAGATAACACGGCGCGTTTCGGGGATATTTTTTTTGCGAATCGATTTCGCTTGAATATTGAGTGGGAATGTGTTCGCGCGTTACGGCGAGGCTGACTTGTATGCAACACATGTATTTTATTTCAATGAGCATTTTTTAATAATCACGGATACATTATTTATAAAGCGAACGACTTTTAGTATGTGTGTAAATATAAATATGAGTGGGAAATCTGTTTCTAAATACAGTCGTAAATGACAAAAAGTATATGTTATTTATAAGATTTAAACTTTCACAAAATTATACGCTCCTGACCTATGTCGTTTATTTTAAAGTTATTAGATAGTTTAGGGTGTGTTTTGAAGGTTTTTTTTAAATATATATACATTAAACTTAACATTTTTTATAAAATCGTACATATGTCAGAAGCATCGCAATATTGGACTCGTTTTGTTCGTAATTCAAAGATCTTTCCTCTGGTATTTTTTATATGATGAATCGGTAGTTTTGTATTATATATTTGAGGAAATATAAGTTTATTATATAAATTAGGTCGTAAATATTTTAATGTTTAGGGTATGTTGTGTAAGTTTCTTTTTTTTGATTTATATTAAACTTAAATTTTTTATAAAAAGGTGTGTATGTCAGAAGCATTTCAATATTGGGCTTGTTTTGTTCGCAATTAGAAGATCTTTCCGACGGTATTTTTTATCTGAATGAATCGGTAGATATGCGATATATATTTGATAAATAAAGTTTATTATATAAAAAAGTCATAAATAGTTAAAAGTTGAGAGTTCATTTTGTAAGTTTTTTTAATTATTATTTTGGGCCCGCGGAACAGTTTGTTTTTTCTTTTACTTTGGCCCAATTACGGCCCACTGTCAAAACGACAGTATTTTGAACCGAGAATGAGTATAATATAAGGCTGCCCACTACGGGCCGGACGACCGACTCGGTCGCCGTCGGTCGTCCCCGTAGTGGGTAGTCGGTCGCGACCGACACACCGGAGACCGAATGAAAATTTTGTCGTGCAGACGACAATTCTCGACCTATACAAATGGTTTCCAACTTTTAAAATAAAAAAAAACTTTTTATCTTTTATATTTTAAACTTTTTAATACTATAAATACCCACTTATTTTACCATTTTATACACAATTATATACACTTTTATTCACTTTTTTAAATGGCTTGTTCGCTTCCACATACCGACTCTGAAGTTGAAGCTTTGGTTTAAAAACTAATTGACGAAGATAAGGGTCGTCAGAACGCGATTCTGGATTTAGCCTTGCAATTTGAAAATTCATGCACAACTAAAGACAATCTTAGAAATGCTTACGAGAAATGTAATGACATTTCACAAGAGAGCCGTGCTTTGATCGACAGTTTCTTAAAAGAAGGTTCTGATAAAGATTACGAGTTGAATCTTTCTATGTATGAAAAAGCGGCAAAAACTAGAAAATACAATGGATGCTAAGTTAGCTTGGCTACTGGAAAAATACTACTTACCGCTCACAAGAAAGTGTAGGTTGTTCGTCATCACAGCTGATTTATATTTATGAGAAAGGAGCTACATCAAATAAATCTGTGAAGAAGCCTTAAGAGAAAAGACTAAATGGAAATATGCAATGGATGAAAGCACGAGAGGTGAAGATTAGGCAAAAACAAGTTGATGATGAATTCTTGTATGAATTGGGTGGTGGATATGATTAGAATAAGGAGTCATCAGATTAATAAATTAGGAAATATTTATAATGTATTGTTTTAAATGTTGTTTTATTTAATGTTGTAAATAAGTATTGTTATTTTAAATTCGTTATTATATTTTAATTTTTGAATTCCCAACGGAGTTTTTCGTTATAAATCTCCTCTCCATGTACTCATTATTATCACACAACTTTTTATCCAATCTATCAATGGCTTCCATTTCAATAAACGAAAAGAAAACCATGGGAATTAGTATAGAGATATAGATGATTCCGATCTCAATTTAACACCCGTTGTGCGTTCCTCTAGTAGCACACATGTTGAACCATCTCCTTACATCCCAAATTCAGTTACGATAATACCCGGTCCTGCGGGTATTGTTCAGATCTCTAGTAGCACACGTGTTGAACCATCCCCCTCAACCCTAAATCCAGTTAGGATAATACCCGGTCCTGCAGGTCTTGTTCAGCAAGCAAGGCTGCTTAAAGAAAATATTTTTATTCTAGATCCGGATGGGGCTTTAATGTCTACACAACAATATATGGACAAAGTTGTTAACTCCACTAACTATGCGAACGCATTTTGTGGCACTGTAACTGGATGTTTGGGAGACGTCGACAACTTTCTGAAAAAAAGAAAACTTGAACAAGTTGTTGCAATGGTGAAGTCTTGTTCTCATAATATGCTTGACGACCTAAATGTGACTCTGAAAGATCTCTCAGGTACAATACCTGGAACAATACATCGCAAAGTCATTGGTGAGGGTGGTTATAAAAATGATATTACTGTAGGTGCTGCTATGATACTAGCTAATGTCTCTGTTTTTACTCCTAAACCATCACAGCATTACCTTAACATAACAATGCGAAATGTGGTTGAGGTTTTCCGTAAAGATACTGTTCCTGAAAGTGGCAGTGGTTAACCTTAACATTTATGTAATGCTTTTTTTTATTATAACGTAATGTTTTTTTTATTATAACGTAATGTTTTTTTTATTATTTATGTAATGTTTTATTATTAATGAAATTTAAATTTGAAGTTAAAAAAAAAAGGTCGCCTCATAGTGGCAAAAGATCGCCTGTAGATCGCCGGAGAGAAAAAGCTGATATAACGCCGAAAAATGTAAGTCGCGACCACTATCGATAGTGGGCAGCCTTATGTGTTATCGGTTGAAAAACTTTGTCCAGTTGCTTTTAATTTTGATGTGTTTGTGATAATTACGAAAATGAAATTCTTGGGAATATTCAAGAGTATATGTTGTTTGGGTGCTACTATTGGTACCCTCTGACCCGCTAAAAAGTAGAAGAAAAGTAAAAAAAAGTACAAAACATGTTTTTTTGTCTCCTAGTTTATAGTGTAATGCAGTTTTTTACCAGTTTATGTTCCGTAATTTTTGACAGTTTCATACTTTTGACCTGTTAAACTTTATATTTTTTGTTCCGTATTTTTCGTGTCACAGTTTTATAAATATACAAAATTATAAAAATATAAAAAACACAAAAAATCAGAGAATACAAACGGTGTTTTAAGGGGGTATATATAACATAAGCCATGTTGTTTTTGTTTTATGGAAGTGATGATTATGACAAAAAGTTGTAAAGAAAAATGAAAAATGGACATGATTTGTGACAAACAAACAGGATTACCCGCGCATTGCTGCGGGCGTTAATTTTTCGCGTGTTGTTGTGGGGGTTTTTTTTTTTGCCCAGGCCGATAGAAAATCGTAAATAGTTAAAAATAAGAGTACGTCCCGTAAAAAAAAATTTCCTTATTTT
>BQNB010116007.1:0-17268 GCA_026074375.1 Tanacetum coccineum
GGTCAGAATATTTGTACCTTATTCTGAAGCAAAGCAATAATCAAAGAAACACCACAGGAATATCAAAATCACTCCCTCTTGACCGAACCTAAAGAAATGATGAATTCGAATTACAAACCATTCATTTAAGTTATACTTTCTATTTTTAGTAACTTTCCATTTTTAGTAACTTTCCATTTTTAGTAACTTTCCATTTTTAGTAAGTTTCCAAAATTAGTAATATTCATCATTTGAGATTCTATTAAGTATTTTGAATAGTTTAGGGACTTAACATGTCAACCTTACAAGTTTAGGGTTAAATATGACAACTTTCCATATTTTAGGGTTTAATATACAAAATCAACAATTTTCAAGGTTAAAAGTGTAAATATCAAAGTTTCACATTTTATTCAGATTATACCTTCCATTTTCTGTATTTACAAGTCAAACCCTTAATTTACACAATTTACATATTTAGCCCTTTTTGTTTATTAATTATTTAAACAATATCTTTAATTATCCATAATTACAAAACAAGTCCTTATAGATCCAAATATGACAAATTCATACTTTATACATTAAATACTAACCAAACCTTCCACTTTTCAGAATTTACAATTTCAGTCCCTCTATTTTAATTAATTAATTTCTAATTACTTATTATATGTAATTAACCATTTTAATCCAAAATAATATCAATATGACATTTTATACCCCTCAACTTATTTTATACAGATTATAATAAGTATAATAACATGTTTAAAACAGACCTCATAGTTTCAGAAATTACAAATCACCCCCTTATACTTTAAAAATCAAATCGGCTAATAAGTAAATCACTAAAACCCTAATTAAATTTTTCCCCAAACATTTCCCAATTTTTATACAATCATTAGCATTAGAAGAACCTGGAAAAATTATTAAAACCCTAACCCTAATTTTATTTCTTTCCTTTTCCCTTTATTCGCAAATCGGCAAACATAAATAAATCCCAAATAATTATTCGAATCTCCCATAAATTTTTCCAACAATTTATCTGAGTCATATATGATATAAACAACCTTAGAAAAATATAAAATCAATTTTACAAATATTATAAATGCCGATTACATAACTAGCTAAAAATTAGGGTTTCGAACATGTTTTAATTAATTCGATCAATATAACATGCATGAATATTTTTCTTAAGCATAGAACGAATTAATATGATGAAAAATGAGATACAAAAATACCTTTGATGATTCTTGATGATTTTATGAATTTATGCTATTCGGTCGTGTTATTCGAACCAAAATAATTTCCCCAATTGAACCAAGCACTCTACAATCTTTCCAATATTTTTCCCACGATCCTTGATCTCCAAAACACCTTAGAAAATTCGTGCTTGCCCTTGGAAAACTTTGTGTGCCGCCTCTCTTGATTTTAGGGTTTCGGTGGTTATGGTTTTTAGGTTTTACAACATTCTTGCCAACTTTTCCATGGGACTAGTTTCTCTCATTGGTACGAAGATTGCAAATTTAGTAAGTCTGTTAATAATCACCCAAATGGTATCGTAACCTTGTGACGACTTAGGAAGCTTCGTGATAAAATCCATTTTGATATTATCCTACTTCCATTAAGGTATTCTTGGGTTGCACCAACAAACCCGATGGCCTTTGATGTTTAGCCTTGACCTTAGCACATGTCAAACATTTTCAAACATAGGTGGCGATTTCATATTAGGCCACCAATATAGCTTCTTCATGTCCTGATACATCTTGTTAGAATCCGGATGAATAGAGTAGTTTGACTTGTGGGACTCGTGCATGATCACAGTCCTCAAATCACCATAACAGGGTAACCAACTCCTGTCATTTAAGCATAGAGTTCCATCCATGCGGGGTTCTAACTTTTCTGTCCTAAGTTTCTCCGAATCCTTTGAATTTTCAATCAACATACCTCCAACATCTTCGTTCTTGATGTTCTCTGGTTTTCGTGCTTCAATCTGAGCATTCAAGATTTGTTTAGGAAGATCCAAGCCAATATTCATGACTAAGGCTCGAACTCTTAATGGTTTATTTTGTTCTTTCCTACTCAAAGCATCAGCAACAACATTTTCCTTTCACGGATGATAACGAATCTCATAATCGTAATCACTGAGCAACTTTAACCGACGACATTGCCTCATGTTCAACTCTTTCTGATTAAGAATATGTTGTAAACTCTTATGATCAGTGAACATTATACACTTGGTCCCATACAGATAGTGCCTCCAAATCTTGAGAGCGAACACTACTGCCCCAAGTTCCAAATCAGGAGTCGTATAGTTTTTCTCATGAATTTTCAATTGGCGTGATGCATAAGCAATTACCTTCTCTCTTTGAATCAACATAGTACCCAAACCTTTGATTGAAGCATCGCAGTACGCGATAAAATCTTTGCTTCCTTTAGGTAAAGCCAGAATTGGTGAACTACACAACTTCTGCTTCAACAGTTGAAACGCTGCTTCTTGTTTGTCGCCATAAACAAACTTGACCTTCTTCTGAGTTAGTTTGGTCATCGGCTTGGCGATCTTTGAAAATCCTTTGATGAATCTTCGGTAATACCCAACAAGACCTAAAAATTGCCGAATCTCCGTTGGCGTTTTAGGAGATGCCTAATCTTTTATGGATTCGATCTTGGCGGGATCCATGTGAATGCCTTGACTATCAATCACGTGGCTGAGAAATTATACCTTGGGAAGCCAAAATTCGCATTTAGAGAATTTAGCGTACAACTCCTCTTTCTTAAGCAATTCTATAATTTCCTTAAGATGTTCTTCGTGTTCATTCTTGTTCTTGGAGTAGATAAGTATATCGTTAAAAAAGACAATCAACAAATTTATCCAAAAATGACTTACACACGCGATTCATAAGATCCATAAATACAGCTGGTGCATTCGTCAAGCCAAATGGCATAACTTGGTACTCATAATGACCATATCGAGTTCTGAATGCCGTCTTTAGAATATCATCTTCCCGTACTCGTAGTTGATGATAACTTGATCGCAATTCTATCTTAGAATAAACACTGGATCCTTGTAGTTGATCATATAAATCGTTGATCCTTAGGAGTGGATAACGATTCTTTAATGTTAGCTTGTTCACCTCTCGGTATTCGATACACATTCAAAACGATCCATCCTTCTTTTTGACAAATAAGACCGAAGCTCCCCTGGGTGAGGAACTGGGCCTTATAAAGCCTTTGTCGGATAGCTCCTTTAGTTGGTCTGACAATTCTTTCATTTCGGACGGGGCCAATCGATAAGGTGCCCGTGCTACAGGTGCAGCACCAGGTATCAAATCGATTTGGAATTCCACTTGTCGAGTCGGAGGGAGACCCGGCAAGTCTTCAGGAAATACTTTAGGAAAATTTCGAACGATCGGTACGTCCTCAAGTCGCTTCTTCTCCGACTTGTCTTCAGTCTCCTTTGTAGTAACATGTGCCAAAAAGATAGGACATCCTTTTAGCATGTACTTCTGCGTTTTAGTGCATGAGATGATGTTTAAACGAGTCTCGTTTCCCCGGTCGCTTCCGTCACCGCGAACAATCAACGTTTCATTTCCCCAGGGAATACGAACGATTTTCTCGGCACAAACGATGACAGCTTGGTACTTTGCCAACCAATCCATACCGATTATGACGTCGAGACTACCAAGTTCTACGGGCATTAAGTCTATGTTGAATGGGTGATTTAAGAAATTTAATGTACAACCCCGAATGATAGCGTTTAACCCAATTATTCTCCCGTCAGCTAGTTCAACATCATAATAATGATCTAAGGTAGATGGTGTGATATCAATTTGGGAGCTAAATGCAGTAGACACAAAGCTTCTATCAGCACCAATATCAAATAAGACAGAAGCATAGCGGTTGTTTAGAAGGAACGTACCCGTAACGACGTTTGAGTCTAGGTTTGTCCCTGCACGGCCTACCGCATACACTTTTGCTGGAGCATTCCCATTTCCACCTTGGTTACCACGGTTGTTGTTTTTTAGCTTTGGACAATCCCTCTTGAAGTGTCCATGGGCTCCACATTCATAGCAAGTAGGTTTTTGACCTGCCCTAGTGCCCCTCTGATTGTTACTAGCATTAGTATTTACAGGAATCCTACAGTCGCGGGCTAGATCGCCAACTCTATTGCAATTATGGCATTTGGGAGCACATGGACCATCATGGTGATAATTGCATTTAGCGCATAAGGGCTTAGATCCCTCGTATGGCCTCTTCTCACTAGATCCCGTAGTGTAAGCCCTATCGGTGTTCTGCCTCTTGTTTTCTTGTTGTTGTTGTTGTTGCTCTTTAATGATGCAAAACCAATCACCTGAGGTGAAGGTTAGCAAACCCCCTAAACCCCAAACCCACACCCTCTACCTCCAACAAATGTTTCAGGACTCAAATTAAATCACTTCAATGAAACACCTCAACTAAGTACCCCAAACTGTAGTTATCTCACATAGTTTTTCATGTAAGCACATATTCAGCCAGTTAGTTTTAATTTTTTTTTTATTTTTATTTTTAATTTTATTTTTTTTATTTTTTTGTACTACCATCTCCAACTACATATCAAAGATAAAGAAAGACTCACAAACATAGGAGAACCAAAAAGGATACTTAGTTACCTCAGACTAGTGTGCCTCTAGACCATGGAGCAGATGAGGCTATCTATAAAGAGGGGTGACAGTGTGGAAAAGGCTATCACTACTGATGTTAGCTTAGATGCAACACAGGACAGTGATAACATAATTAAGACCCAATCCATGGCAATGCCTAATATTAACATTCCTTAGGGAATAGATGCAGGTGGCAGTCCCAGGAGCCAAGAAACCATGGGAGGTACTCCTGCTCAGACTAGGTCTGAGAGAGTACTTGAACAGCCCAATGAACCACCTCTCTCAAAAGGTCACACATCTGGAAGTGGGGAGCGTAGGATGGAACAAACTTTTGAATTGATGGATAATATACCACCCACACCCTATGATTCACCTCTCATAAAAGGTTACACCCCTGGAAGTGATGAGGGTAGGCTGAAACTAGATGAATTGATTACTCTGTGTACAAAACTGTCAAAACGGGTGCTTGACTTGGAGAAAGAAAAGGATGCTCAAGCTATGGAGATCCTCAACCTAAAGAAAAGAGTCAAGAAATTGGAAAGAAAAAGGAAGTCAAGCATCTCACACCTAAGAAGGAGGAAATACAAGCAAGTTAAGACTTCTTCTGATGATGTTTAGATGAGAGAGATTCATCCACAAGGGAGGAGAAGTGACAAGATAAAGTCAATGTTCAAAGATAAGGATTTTGAAGAGCTTGATGATCATATGGAAAATGTTAAAGAGGAGACAGTTGATGTTGCTGCAACTAGAGTTAGTACTTTTAGTGCACCAGTTAGTACTGCTGGTGTAACTATTAGTACTGCTGAACCAAGGACTCCTCCTACAACAACAACTGTGTTTGATGATGATGAAGATCTTACCATTGCTTAAACCTTGGTAAAGATAGGATGTTTAAAGGCTAAAGGATAAAGGCAAATTTATTTATGAAAGAATTGAAATCTGTTTAAAAGCAGTCAAAAAGTCACAGAGCAAGAAAGACTTGGGTTTTGAAGAACTATTAGATTGCAAGAACAGATAATAAAGAAGAAAGACAAAGGAATGCTAGGATGCAGAGATAGCTAAACTAGATACAAGAAGGAAATTGTTAGAGCAAGACAAGAACAAAAGTTGTAGCTAAAGCTATCAAGCACATTATATTGATTGGAGTGATCCTGTTATGCTAAGGTATCATGCACTTCAAAATAGATCTTTCTCCTTAGCGAAGTAAGGAAGAACATGTGCATGTATTTGAAAATTCAGGGAGGATACAAGCAGAAACATTTCAAGGGTATGATCTATGAAGATATTAGACCTATATTTGAAAGAGTATGGGATCAAAATCAATCTTTTGTGCCTATGGATTCTGAGTTGGAAGTTCAGAGACTAAAAAGAGAAGGTCAAGAAGTTTAAGAAGAGCCTGCTAAAAGACAAAAAATTAGAGAAGCTTCAGGGTCAGAACAATTAGTTGAAGAACCAAAAATAGATGAACTGTCTCAAGAACAGCTACAACAATTGATGATCATAGTTCCAGAAGAAGGAATGCATGTTGAAGCTCTACAAACCAAGTTTCCAATCATTTACTGGAAAGTTCACTTTGAAGGTACTATGAAGTATTGGAAAATCATCAGAGTAGGTGATCATACAGAGGTATATTAGATTTTTGAAGATATACTGAAGACTTTTGACAAAGAAGATCTAGTAAAACTATGAAGTCTAGTTCATGAAAGATTCAACTCAACAGAACCTACCGATGACAAGGAAAGAGCTTTATGGGTTGAACTAAAGAGGTATTTAAAACCAATGACGATGATGAACTATGGAAACTTCAGAATATATGCATGATCCATTGACATGGAATTTAAATGAAACATGTGGTGTTCATCATGTATCTATAGAGAGAGGACATGATATCTTCATGCTAGTTGAGAAAGATTATCCACTAACAAGAGCACTTATGACTTTGATGCTATGTAACAAGCTAAGAGTGGATGAATATTCAGTAATGGCAGATGAGCTTTTAAGGAAAATCTTCATACTAGCAAACAGACCAAGATAGTAAGGTGTTTGGAAGCATCCTCTCAGCTCAGAAAGGTTTAATTCAAGAAACTTGATGATTTGAAGGTAAATCACAAGTTTAAGAGAGGATTGTTGGGAATTATGGACTTCTACAACTTAGTACTGCTGGTTCAATTTAATACGACTAGCTTTAGAAGTTAGTACTGCTGGTTCAAGATGGTGTTGTTATTGAAGAACTTAGAATTTAGTCTAAGTTATTAGTACTGCTAGTGTAATAGTTAGTTTAAACTGCCAGTAACAAAATGACAGTATTGCTAGTTTATTATAGTACTGTTATTAATATTTTATACTGTTAGTAATATAAGTTTAAGATACTGCTGAGAGTGCCATGCATGAGTTAATTAGGAATAGATATGCATGTCCACTGACTATTTTTGTCAAGCCCATTAAGGTTTCCTTGGTGTATAAAAAGAACCCTACGACATAGTTAGAGTAACACATCAATATCTAGAAAAGTCATAGCTATTAGAGTTGAAGTGGAGTTTCACAGGTTTGTGTTTTATCCTATCTCAAATGGCTTACAACATTTGGAGATAACTTGTTCAAGCTTAGAAACGATGTGACAAAGACTAGAACGAAATCTAGCAAAGGTGTGTGATCTAACTTGTGGTGCTCAATGCTTACATTTGCTATCACTTTGGTTATGTGTCTCATAGAAGATGAGGATTTTTGTCAAGAGGTTGCGATCTACTTATATTTCACAGATTTATTTATAAGTTCAAAGTCACGTGGATAGTACAAGATATAAGACACAAGTTTGGGTTATTCTACTTCAGCATCAAGTTCGTTATACTTAGTTTTCTTCATCAAGTGATCATTACATAGAGCCTACAGAATTTAAAGATTCAAGAGATGGTTTAACATAATTTCCAGGAAAGCTATTGTTGACATGTTTAAACATCTACAGCACCACGTTGAGGATAAGTATTTCATTACTACAATTGATCTTTATTCTACTGCTAGTTTATGTTTTTCTACTGCTTTAGAGTCATTTTTTCGTATTATTCTTCTGGCGGGTATTTTGAGTATTGGAAGACTGGATTAGTAGTTGTGGTATACGGTTTGTAGTTGTTTTGATCCAAGTTGCATATCTACAGAAGACCCCTATTAGATGATTACAAAAAGGGGAAGAAGATTATAGGTTTATTAATTTGTAGCTTATTTATGTGTGGTGGCATGTTCAAGGAGATCTTAAGTCAAGGGGAAGAATTGAAGATTGTTTCATTCAGGGAGATGACCACATCTCAACTTCAGGGGAAGCTTTGGCTTTATGCTGAAGTTCGTACCAACATTGTTTGTATTTTGTCATCATCAAATAGGGGAAGATTGTGGATTCTATATTTGATGAGACAAAATAATTAACAGAATGAAACATAAGGACTAAATCTAGCCAATTTTAAAATGGAAAGTCTACAACGCTGGTAGGAGAATTAGTTGAAGATTTTGTCAAAGATATCAAAGATAAAGATAATAGAAGATCTTATAACAGAAAGAAGATATCAGAATATCAAGTTTAATATTTAAATGATTTATTTATCTTACACTTATCTTCTTATGTAAGCCTTGATCTCTCCCTATATAAAGAGATCATTAGACCATAGTATTAAAATAGCAGAGTCGACTGATGAGAGTCAAATAGTAAAAGGTGTATGTGTACACCATAGTTAGATTATAGTTATTGTAGTAAAAAACCCCAAGTTATAGATGGGGGTATTAGGGAAAACGTATGAATGAAAAACCTTGTTCAATAACAATTATCTTTATTTAATTTCGCTGTGCATATTGTTTTCATTGTTATTGTCAATCCTAGATATAAAGGTTTAAACAACCTGAGCTTAAAACGATCTTATCAAACTGTTTTAAACAGTTAATGCATTCCCATGCTTGCCAACATAAAGACAGTCTGTGACTCCTTTCTCTTAAAGATAAAGGCTTACTTACAGCTTGAATGCCTTGGTTACCCCATGCCTCCATGAACTTGAGTGAGAATGAAATTGAACACTCTCTCTAAGGACTATGAGTAGTTCGTACATAACTATAATATGCTAGCAATGGAGACTATACTGATGCTACATGCTATGCTCAGTAGACTGAGAAAGGCCATCCTAAAAAAGGTTGATTACTCTTGTGTCCTTGCAATTAGAGAAGGTAATATCCAGCAAGTATTAAGAACAAGAAATCGCAAGGTGCTAAGGGAAAAGGTAAAGGCAAGGGTAAACAAGTTTATGCCCCCAAACCAAAGATCCTTCCATCAGCAAAGAAAGAGCATCTAACAAAGTACAAGATTTGCCATCACTGCAATAAGGTAGGTTACTAGAGGAGGAACTTTCTTGCTTTTCTTGTTTAGTTGAAGAAGAAGAAGAATACTAGGTTGGTTAGTACTTCATGAATCTTCATAATAGAACTCTATTCTTTTCCTAACAAATCCTGGGTGTACGATACTAGTCATGGTACTCACATTTGTAATACTACGCAAGCTCTTAGAGGAAGCAGAAAGCTGAAATAAGGAGCTTTGAATTTGTATGCGGGCAATAGAATGTGTGCAACTGCCAACGCTATTAGAATTTTGGATTTAATTCTTCCAAATGGATAGATATTGTAATAGACAATTGTCCTATTAGAGCGCCTACAATAACTAGGGTGTTGTTTCACTTTCTCGTTTGGTTGAAAATGGATTTATTAATACTTTCACGAATAATGGTATTTTTGTTTCAAAAGATTATGTATTTTAATTTAATGATATTCCTCGTTATGTGTAATTAATGAAATTGTATTAATGCCAAGATCTTTTATCAAATGTTAGTTCTATATATAAATGTTATGCAATAAAAGAGCCAAGCAATAACTTAGACTCGACATATCTTTGACATGTCGTCTTGGAGAGATAAACAAGAAGTGCATTGAAAAGCTTCAACATAATGGGCTTCTAAAGCCTACTGATGATGAATCTTTTGATATGCAAATCTTGTATATATGGTATGATGGTGCATAAGCCTTTTCTTCATAAAATGGGAATAGCTAAAGATCTAAGGACTTATACACACTGATATATGTGGCCCTTTTAGAACTGTGTCAATAGCAGGTGCTAGTTACTTCATAACTTTTACTAATGAATTCATCCGTTATGGTTATGTTTACTTTATTAAACATAAACATGAAGTGTTTGAAATATTTAAATCATTCCAAAGGAAAGACCATTAAAGCAATTCGATATGATCGAGGAGGTGAGTACATTAGTCAAGAGTTTGTAGATCACTTAAAGAGTCGTGGGATTGTCCTCTTACTCACTTTACCCCTTACACCACAACATATGGGGTGTTTTGAAAGGAAGAATCGAATTTTGTTGACAATGGTTCGATCAATGATGAATCAACACACCCAACTAATTCCTTCTTGAGGATATATGCTCTATGAGTTTTGCACACCATACCCAACATGGTTCCCACCAAGAAGGTTGATAAAGACATCATATGAAATATGGGCATGAAAAGATCCTAATCTATCTTACTTAAGGGTCTGGGATTATGAGGCACTCGTGAAATGAGACAAATTGAAAGTCCCAATTAACACGTCTATATGGAATATAAACACTTATCAATATAAATAACACAAGTAATAACTTTTCAATCGTGTAATTCTTTATTGAATAAATCAAGATTACAAATGTGCTATGAATCGCACAAGTTGAATGGCAATGTAAGATCACCCTTTGAACAAGTAAACTCGACTTAGTATCGAGTTTACAAGCGAACTTGTATAGACCCTCTGATAGGATCATCGATCTATTATGTAAGTTCGACAAAGGAGTAAATGCCTATAATGATGACAACAATAAAAGCGATAACATTTACTCCTTACAACATTCTTTATTTATACTAATACGAGGTTGTATCCATAGTGGAGGCAGTTGCGACGTGTCAAGAATCATGTGGAGGACGTACAAGGTATTTAATGCACATCCATTCTTGGAAACATCTTGCCCATACTTTAGTGAATAGTTCTACCAACTGTTCACAACTTTACCAACTCGTACTTTGGTTCAAGCTTTAAGTCAAACACCATATTGTCCCGCCATAATGCTTTATTGACTTATCCCGCCTAAACCTCACTCAGAGAATCGAAGTTCAGCTTAATCTTCTTCAAAGGGTAATTGGATAGTCAGAGTATTGCCACCTCTGACTCTCCTTAGAACTACGGCGTATTCCTTCTACATACCAGCTGCTATCCATCCCAGCTGACGAGTATGTCTTCAAGTAATCTTTGACTTCCTTAACGATGTCTTTGACTTGAATACGTCTGAGGTTACTCGCTGAGGCTTTGCACTCAGCGTGTCCTTCAATACCCGTTGATGCCTATCAGTGGGTCATTCAATACTTAGCCTAATTTCTGTTTAAATCTAGGCACTAATCATTGGGCTCTGAATTGGCCTAATAAAGACACACCAAAAAAACTTGAGTCTAGATCTATTAAGTGTATATTTGTAAGATACCCAAAAGATACGATGGGTTACTACTTCTACTACCCACTCGAGAAACAAAATAATTGTTTTTTCTCAAAATGCGAATTTTTTTTTAGAAGTGTCTCACCTTTCACAAGAACCAAGTGTAGTAATTTGATCTTAAATTTATTCAAGTATGATTCACAGGCCATATGAAAATACTTGCGAAAAATCATGATGAGGTTAAAACATGAGAGTGTCGAACGTCTAGTGGTATAGTATCCATTCATAGATTCTCAAGGGATTGCCTCAAGCACTGACCGAATAATGGTTTATAGTAGATGCCGAGGAGCATGAGTTAGGGATCTTAATGAACCTACTAACTATACATCATTAATGTCAATCCTAAATCTGATAAATTAAAGCTATAATGCAAAAATGCAATCAATGAAAGATAACCAAGTCTGACCTGTTTGGTTGATCTTCCTCCTGAGAGTAAAACCAATAGGAGAAAATGTCCTTCAAGAAAAAAACTATATACATACTTTAAGGTTGTTCAGGGTGACAAAAATGTTTAGACCCAAACCTATGATGTAGATTATGGGGAAAATCTCTCTCTTGTTGCAAACATTAGAGCTATTAGGATTTCTAAGACATAGCCGCGTTTTACGACTATGAATTTAGAAAATTAATGTCCAAAACCGCCTTATTGATGGACAACCGAAAAGAGGATGTGTATATGGACAACCTGAAGGGGTTTTGTGGATCCAATAATCTAGACAAGTATACAAGCTACAACGATCTATTAATTGATTCAAGCAAGCATCAGAAAGCTGGAATAAAAGGTTTAGATGAGGAAATCAGAAGTATTGGTTTCACTCAAAATCCTGATGAGCCCTAAGTATATCTAATTACAGTAAGAGTAATGTTGCATTCTAGTTTCTATATGTTGAGAACAATGTTAATCATGGGAAAATAACATTCCAATCTACAGAGATGTAAAATCTCGGCTATGAAAATGTTTTTCTATCAAAGACTTAGGAGAAGCACATACATCATAGGAAACAAAATCTACAAAGATAGATCAAAGCGGTTAACTGCTCTTTAGTCAAAAGCTTGATACCGATAAAAATCATAAAGAGTTAAGATGGCAAATTCCATGCGTGGAAATATTTCATGCAATAGAACCTAACAATTGAGCAAGTTCCCAAGGTACATCACAACACCTGAAGAGGTGAGACGCATGCAAGAGTTCTTATGCCTCTGTTTAAGGATCTATTAATGTATGCGGTCAGATGTACTAACCTGATGTTGGCTATAGCATAGAACTATTTAGTAAATTTCAAGCAAAACCTGAGAGAGTGTTACTAGACAGCTGTTAAACTTTTCTTAAGGTATCAAGAAATAGTAAAGATATGTTCTTGTTTTTGTGAGGCAATCTCGAAAAGGAACTCATAAATACTTTCTATACATATGCTAGGTTCGAGATCGATAAGGACGATAGATAATCCCAATCAGGATATGTCTTCATACATAATGGAGGAGCCATAGACTGAAAGAGTGCTAAACAAAGCACTATAGCGATATCTTCTATAGAAGTTGAGTACATAGCTTCTTCGGAAGCTGCCATGGAAGTTCTTTAGATGAGGAAGTTTATTGATGGGATTGGAGTCGTGCCCACTAATAAAGATCCTATGAAGATGTTGTATGACAATACTGGAGCAATCATCATCACCAACGAGCAAAACATTACAAAAGGTGCAAAAAACCATCAAAGAAAATATCACTACATTCGAGAGGTTATCAAATTGGGTGAAATTAACCTTGTCAAAGTTCACACATATGACAATGTAGTTGATCCGTTTACAAATGCAATGCCTTTATCCAAGCATATTAAGCATGCTAGGATGATGAGGTGTCATTTTATACACTTTTTCAGGGTCGATTAACCCTCTAAATCGTGCATTTATGCCCAAAATAGGTACTTAATCGTTCTTTTTTAGGTATTCAGCATTTGGAAGGCATTTGGAGGAAATACACGTGACTTGGGCACATTTGGAGAAGAAACGGACAAAACTACTAACCTACACCAACATCTCTCAAGAATTTCTACACAGAAGCTGGAGACGGCGTCACAGATTACACGTGATGCCGTCACAACCCATCTCAAGACGGTGACACTAGAACTAAAGACGGCTTCCAGATTGTAATGACCCAGCCCATTATTTAGAAATATTCTCTTCATGACGGACGTCCACATTAAAACGCGATGCAGTCGCAGCGATTTTCCTATATATGAACCCGAAATTAGGGTTTTATGTGTGTAACTTTAGAGTAAAAGAAAGTGGCAAACCCTAGTTTGTTTAGCAGCTGTTAGGGAAGATTTTAGGGCCTCAAAACCCTATTGTACTTCTTCAAATTCAGTTTTAATCAGTAAGAACTAATCTAATCATCAATATGTGTTGTTGTGTATGCTTGTCTATTCTTACTTATCTTTACATGCTTGGCTAAAAACCCCCCCTTATTCTATTGTGTTTTATTTATGATTGTAAAGAAACCTAAAATGTTAGATCTTAGTGGTGTTTTGCTTCTTGTGATGAATCTGCATGTTAGTGTCTTAGAAAACCGGCTTTTGTCTCGATGTTGATATGTCCCTAGGAAAACATTGATTGTGTAGAAAGGATACCATTGGTAACATCTTCATACAACATTGCCCTATATAGCTTGTATCCACTCCTAGATTTATCAAATGCATTTAATATACTCTTAGGGGCCTTGTAATAGTCTTCATACTACCTTACTTGTGCGTTGCCTTAACGGAATATTAAATAGACGGCGGGTTCGTGTAATCCGTTCATGACTTAGGAAATAATTACATAGATCATCACAAGTGTGACAAAGCAACAACACTAGGAGAAGCAATCTAGGGAGTAATACACGATTAAATAAACACAATATTTTATTATATTGTTATCACCAGTAGCGTAGTTTATATTTAGTTTATTAGCTAAAACCAACCAATCTCTCAAATATATGATTTTACCTGCTTTCATAAAACATAAAAATACAAAAATAATCTTCTCTCAACCATAGATATTCTTGTTAGACCTTGATCAAGTCTCCTAACCTATTCCCGAGGGTGAACGATAACACACCCCCCGGTCCTTGCCTATACTACTACTACAACGATTAGGTGCTCTGCCTAGGGAGTTGTAAAACTTCGTGTAGAAGTCCTACGATGACCGCATCATAGGAGCATGGCGCCGTCGCCTAGGGAATAGTTAGGTTTTGATCATAGTTTAGCTTCGTAACCTATTCTCATCAACCACCATTGGAGACGAGAATCCTATCCGCACTCTTGGAGACTACTCCCAACCTAGCCACGAGGGCTATAGGAATACCATTGAGCTCCCCGTAGGGAATAACGTGGTACCTCTTCGATCCGACACCATTTGGTTGGTGCAAAATAGATGCTCATTCCATGAACTTCAGTCCAAGGATCCAAACCAACACCTTAAGGATTTCCTTAAACTTGTGGACTCAATTGACCTTGACAGTGAAAATAGGGAAAGAACGCGCCTGCGTTTATTTTAATTTTCATGTATGATCAAGCTAGCAATTGGCTTGAACGTCTTCCAGCAGGATCCATCACCACATGGGAGGATCTTACTACCCGATTCCTTGCTCAATTCTTTCCACCGGGAAGGACCGCAAAACTCCGCAATGATATCCTGATGTTCCAACAACATCATGGAGAATCTTTATCCGAAGCATGGACTCGTTTCAAGGACTTACTCCAAAAAGTCCCTCATCATGGCATAGACCTTTGGCTCCAAGTCCAAATTTTTTATGACCATGTCAATCCTGTTACAAGATGAACCATTGACCAATTGGCCGGTGGTAAGCTTCATGACCTTAACGCCGAAGAATCCTGGGCAATATTAGAGGACCTCGCCCTCTATAACAACGAAAGTTGGAACGACCCTAGGGATTTTGCTAAGCCAGTCAAGGCAATCGCTTTGCCTCAAGATGTCCCGAGTACATCCGACCGTCGTCTAATCGAGCTCGAAAATCAAGTCCAACGCTTGATGGAAGCTCATCTTGCTCCAACGCAACCTACTCAAGTGAACAAAATCACTACCTCATGTGAGATATGCAGTGGTCCCCACGACACTTAGTATTGCATGGAAGATCCCGAACAAGCCTTTGTTGAATATGCATCCTCGCGTACCGACGAAGCGGGAGGTAAGTGGTACACTTTTAAGCCCGAACAAAGCAATCTTGGTGACACCTACAATCCATCATGGAAAAGTCACCCAAACCTTAGGTGAAGACATCCCTAAAATTCCCAAAATAATTTTTCAAACCCACCTAACCGGTTCTAACCCAACGGTTCAATCCCGAACCGTTCCTTCAACAACTGTCCTCGAAGCTTTAACAATCAATCAAATCTAGAAGGATTGGTATCCAACTTCATGGCATCTCAAGACGCTAGACTGTCCAAGTTTAAAGCCGATTTCAAACAACAACAAAGCGAGATGACCAACAAAATTGATACAGTATTGAAGGCCATCACCGATCGATTAGCAAATCACTACCTAGAGACACGGTTAAGAACCCGAAATTGAGTACTTCTCTTATTTTGTCTGCTCGTTCTTACCCAACTAAAGAACTACAATGCTTAACCCATATCCATGGTTCGATCAACACTATCACGATACATCCTAAGCAACAAAATGACTCTCGTGTTAGCATAGCTGAGGAAAAAGAGCAAGAAATAGAGGGCGACCCCAAAGACACTAACACTATTGCATACATTGAAGAACAAAGAGATATGTCACTGCTGGAGCGGAAAGACATAACTGCTGTTGGTAATTTAGGATCTAACAAAGATGATGAGGGAATTGAATGGTTAGATGTTGAAGAACCTCTAGATTTAGTTGACACAATTGAGGAATCGGTTTATGAATTATTGATTAAGGAAATGCCTAAATGCTCACTTAATTATGACTTTAGGATAAAAAAGGGTGACCCAAGAATCCTTAAAATTCCCTGCATGATAGGTCATAAATTCACTGCTAACGCATATATTGATGTTGACCTACCTATGAACATCATGTCCTTGGCCTATTAAAACTCTATTAGAAAGAATGGATATGGGTATAGGGGAAGAAATTTTGTAGGATTAGGAAGGGACATGCACGTATTTGTAGGAAATATGAGTTACGTCATAGATTTCACCATTTTCCTTTGTAGGAAAGAGATACCTTACAACTCCAGTGTAGTTTAATGACTGTAGGATGGCCAAGATAGCAGTAGGAGAAGGAATCACTAGGTCGGTATTTGGTGTAAAAGGAGTCGATTTAGGTGAGGAAGAAGCACCATATTGGACCACGCTTGGAAAAAGGGAATCATACAAACCACGCCCTAGCTCGGACGGAGTAGGTGCACAAATCCCTTACTACGCTAGGAAAGACTTCTTATTAGACTGCCATTTACCCAGAGAATGGGAAATTGCTAGAGATGCCGAGCTCAATCCTTTTAAGGATACCTTAGTGTTTAGGAGGATGGTAGAATTTTTAGGAGCCATACCCATTAACCTTAAAAGTAATATGTGGGAATCAGATGACCTAATTAAAAAACCAATTAACTGGGATAAACCACCAAAAAACGAAGATGGAGCATGGCACGCCAAGATTAAACTAATCGACCCAGATGGAGAGGAATTTACCAAAACCCTACAGTCAATCCCCACCACTAAGATGCTCTCCGAAAGAGAAAGTCCAAGGGAAATCATCGACTTGGACCACTTCTACGACACGTAGGAACGTGTGACTTCGAGTCTAGCTACAAGACTTATAAATAAAGAAAAACGCTTCTTAGGAGGCAACCCAATATTTATTTTTCCCACATATTAGGAGTGTCATGTGTTTTATTCTTTTTATTTTGTTCTATCATGTTCGAACTCTATCTTGTAATCATGCTTTGTTTTGTTTTTAACCTCGTCTTAATTTCAATCAAAGGTATATTGCAAATAATA
Source organism: Tanacetum coccineum (assembly GCA_026074375.1). Lineage (NCBI taxonomy): Eukaryota > Viridiplantae > Streptophyta > Magnoliopsida > Asterales > Asteraceae > Tanacetum > Tanacetum coccineum. The sequence goes on from BQNB010116007.1 coordinate 17,144, forward strand.
ATTGTAGGGGAATTTATCTCGTTTTTGAACCAAGTTCAAGCATGTTAGATAATTTGTTTAGATTAATTCGCGTAAGTGTCAACTCATATGAGTAAATTGTCAAATCTCAGGTTTTATGCAGCTAT
>BQNB010116008.1:0-13406 GCA_026074375.1 Tanacetum coccineum
ATGGAGGGATTCGTATGGTAATGGTGACTATGATGATGACCCATACGATGATGATATGTACGAAGGTCAGGATCTTTCTCATGAGCTTCAAGCTATATGAGATAATTTGGATATCCGTGTTCGAGGTCGCAAGAAGAAATAAATTTATGTTTCTTTTGTCTAGTGATTTTGTGTACCTTCCTTTTAGGAAATAGTTTTGCCCATGTAACGGGCGGAGATGTGGGACTCACCCTCATCCCTTGTACTTAAATGTTTTTTGGCGTAATAAAATTTACCGGAGAAACCCTTTATCAAAAAGAAAATCAACTTTCACCAATAAAATTAGTAGGAATATAAGTAAGTACTAAGTAGTAATATATTGTAGGTGGAAATAGAATTTTTCAATATAAAAATGTATATTTACTTATTTATTTCAATTGCATGTAATTATTTCATGATCATATCAGCTTGTAAACTTTAATTACCCCAATAATGTCAGCTTGCTAACTTGCAAGTTACCTTTAGCTAACACGGTAATTCTTGCATGATTTGTGAACTTTTTCATCAAAGTAATAGCATAATTTTGGGTACAATATAATATAATGTCCTCCAAAACTTGGAATTTATTATGCTTATACTTGAAGACTTGAAGTAGTATTCGCCATATATAATTAATTATATATAAAAAAGACATCTACAATTATATTATCACAATCACTTTGATCAATATTAATCATTTAATGTAAATGTATAGTATGTCATAGAAATAGAATTGATTATGAATGTTTCGCAAAATCAGCGGTAGCAGGAAGTATTAGCTAGGAGCAGTAGTTTATATATTAACGCTTCTTTGAGTAGCATTTTTTTAAATTTGCGTTTATTGATGTTTAAACAAAATTCCAAACACTACACCTTATTATCGAGTTATCAAACAAAACTAAATGTTAGTTGCTCTACAATTCTTTATATTGTTAAGAGCCAAACTTACCCTCTTTTCTGGCAAAAAAAATAGTATAAATGATGTGCACCCTCTATCTTATTCTTATATACAATTATGTATCGATCTTTTACTTCAAGTGTTTGAATAGTTAACTATATTTTCATAACACTGTATGTAAAGCATTCTGAAATTTCAACCTGCTAAGTTTTCCTAATTATTATTGAGGTGTCAAAAATTATATTTTGTAAATTATTAAAGGAAGTAATTTCAACAAATAAATTCGGTATAACTAATATCTTCTAAGGGCGGTATAACTAAATAGCTAAACATTGTCTACAATTGTTTGGAAAATAAAATGGTGCAGTGTTCTGAGTTTTTTATGCCCTAAGTGACGGGTAAAAAAATACCCTACTAAGTGATTGTCCGTACGATGCGGAGACTTCAAAGAACGCAAGAACAATAGTGGTAGGTCGTGGTTCACTCTTTTAATGATTATGTGGCGATAATTTTCGTGTTACTACTGTGCAAACACTATAAATATTGCATGGAGAACGATTAAAAGAGTTAGAAGAATGGCAAATTTTATGATTATATTAGTATATTTACATGAAAGCTGTTCGTTGCATCAAAAGCTTCATTTTCTATCGACTAATAAACTATTAACATAAACTTGTAGCAAAAGATTAAACCTACTTTTAGATATTCTAATCATTAATTTTTTATCGTACAAATATGTAACTGAAAAATCGGACAAAGATATTTTATTATGTTGGTGACTTTGTGTGTATGAGACAAAAAAATAATTACCAGCGGGGATATATGGTGTGGTGACCTACATTGCCTAATATAATGCATAGACGTCACTGATTAGCTGAGAGGAGTGTCAAGGTAAACAAATGTGACACGTGCCATGCATTGATTGATGTAAACGAGTGCAACAAAGGGAGTAAGGAACGGAGGCTTTCTTAATTAGGTAAGGATGGTAATCTACAGTTTGGTTTAATTTTGCAAGCAAGTTACCTAAAAAACAAAAAGTCAATCTAGTCAAACTAAATATTTACTTATTACATTATAAATTTAAAATAAGAATATGATAATAATGTAATACAATATAGCTGATGATTTTAGTTGCATTACTCTACAAATTTAGTGGGTGATTGCTTGAGTTTATTAATTATTCATTTTGAACTTATTAAACTTTGAAAAATTAACCGGAGTAAATTGCAAAAATGGTCTTTTTAGTTTAGCCAAATTGCAGATTTGGTCTTTCGAATTTCGAAATTGCAAAAAAAGGTTCGTATTTTGAAGGTTTGGTTCCACTTTTAGTTTTTGGTCGAATTGAAATGACTAAAATACCCTTCTGCAATTTGGCCAAACCACAAGGACCATTTATGCAATTCTCTCTTTCTAATATTATTATTATTATATTGTAAATGTAAAAAACAAGAACACAAGAATAAAAGAAGAATGAGGAGAAAAGAGAATTCTTATTCAGTTATATTCATCCAAGTGGTTACAAGTATCAAGTATTTATAGGGAAGATAAATGCATGTAAACCCTAACGGGTCGGTTGAGATAATGGTGAATATACATAAGCCCATTACTATTATTTTACAACACTCCTCCTTGGATATTCACCGTTTATCATACGGTATATACTGCCTCATTAAAAACCTTATCAAGAAAAACTCAATAGGATAAAAACTTTATGAAGAAAAAGAGTGCAGTGCGCATAATGCTCCTCCTCAATTTAATGTATATATTTCAAGCATCGAATGCTAATCTTTTGAACGAGTTGCTCAAATACTTTTGTTGACAACAACTTTGTAATGAAGTCCACTAAATTGTTGATGTTAAGAATAAGTCCTGCAATGATAACAAAATATATGTGTAGCTTCCAATTCAATATCAAATGCATTGGTCAGAAAGTATACAATGTATTTACAAATATTAAAAGAGAAAATATACTCTTATGACGCATATTAATTGTAGAATTAACATCAAAACCTCAATTGCACTTATGTCTGGTATTTGAGGATCACTCATTTCTTAGAGACATGTGCAAAAGCAATTTATATAAGATGCGTCCAAAATGATTTTGATTCATATAAGGATTCATTCAATTTGATCAAATAAAGTTATTGAGAACTTTATTAATTATTTCTAGAAGTTGAAGTTGTGAGCTATGCTTAAGGCATTACATATCCTTCGTAAAATATAAGAGCTCTAATAAACCTCATTTTAGAGAAAGATAAATACTTATCTCATAAAATATCAATAGGATATTTACATCCACCTTGAGATAATATATCTTTTAATAATCAACTTATTGTTTTGTGAATTTATTTATTTCACAATTCAAGTATTTAGAGCACATAACTTTAGAGCTCTTATTTCGATTTCACACAAAAACCGATGTATATCCAATAGCTTTTACACATTGACGTGTATGAACTTTACGTTCCAATACATTTAGTATTTGCAAGATACTAAGTCTTTTTATTTTGGTCAATCATTTCGTTGAGCGTACATTTGGATATTAATTGATTTATGATCCTCATCATGCATAATAGCATGCAATACATTATATGCAGACAAATTTATCGACTTCGTTTTGTTTTCGATTCCATTCCTTATAATTCAAGACAAGATAGAAATTATTGAGATCTCATTAGCTATCTGAGGTTCTTTGAAACCTTCATGTCTAGTGTCTCTTTATGAGACTATCATGGGGTCTTTTATACCTCAAACAACCATCTTGTTTTCATGCTTTATATTCTTCATCGAGGATTTTATTTGGAATCGATTTGTCTATCATGCTTAAGGCATGTCATAATAAAATAGTGTCCTTGAGGGACAACTTATAATCAGAGCATGAGTAGCTGAAATTTTTGTTTTTGGCCAATATCTATATATGGCTATTAGATTATCCATTGAATAATAAATTCATAAATTTTCTTTCGAGGATCAATAGAATATGATAATTCATTCTTAATATTCAGCTACTTCTCTCCTCCTGAAGGAATTATCCTTCTTCTATATCCCGTATATGTGCATTTAGGTGGAGTAATTTGCACAAAAAAATAATCTAAAATGGGATATGTTGGTTTATAACCAAAACCAATTATAAAAGGGAGGATTTATAATAACATATTGGTATGATGCTAATTTTTGTTGTTGTTGTGGAAAACTAGAAGGGGGGTTGAATAGTTTACCACTTTTTTTAATTTAAGGTTCTAAAGTGTTTGTAAAAATTCTAGATTCGACTTTATGTGAATTCAACACTTGCACAATATGAACAATATACTTATCTAAACAATTAATAGGATAGTATGAGAAAATAATGTAAGACAAGAGATAAGAGTAAGAGCAATCAAACCACAAAGCGAGGATTTATAGTGGTTCGCACTTGTTTTCTTTCCAGAAAATTGAGGAATTGAGTCCCCATTCTAGTTGATAGATCAATAATCAACTTCTTTTGAGAGATAATGCATCTTCAATGACAATCTTTTACGGATCAAAATGTGCTAGCATAGATTCTTAAATCTATCAATAGTGTGTAATATCTTTGACACACTTGTATTTTGCATACATCACATTGCATTTTTGAATAAATAGCATTTTTATTTGCTCCTTTCTTAGTTTATTTGCCACTACTAGCGGTTTGTCATTGTCATACTACCTCGACAATATCCTTTACCATGATAAATGATCTTTAAACATTTATCATTACATTATCACATTCACATGAGGAAATGATAATCTTATATTGATCATTTTATCACATTCACTTGAGGGAATGTAGATCTTTATGTTGATTATTTTTTCACATTCACATGAGGGAATGGAGATATCACGTTGATCATTTCATTTTTTATCTTGCAACTTGAGGTTGCAAGCAAGTTTCTTCGAATTTACACGACAATAATTTCTATTCACCACGTCTATAATCACGATATCTATATGATCATCGTTATTGAGTCACATTCAGTTGAGTGAATGAAGCAAATTTAGTAAACGGGTGTATCGTGTTTCTTAAAGCATACCCGTTGCTTTGTTTAAAGAAACTTATATCAAATCATCATTCTCGATATTTGAGCATATTTGAGGCATTAACCATCTCATCGCATATTTTCTTGTTATCGTTGAGATGTAATACTCAATATTGCAAAAATTTGCTAGCATTTACAAGAATTTCTTGCTTTTGAGGGTCACAACTTTCTTTTAGATTTTGACATACATATGACGGATCTTTCACCGTTAGATATTATCTTTTAATTCAGATCTAACACAAAAATTGTGAGACCGAACTCGCTTATACTTTTTTATGCATCTTGAGGTGGCATTTTTTATAGCGAAGATTTAAACGAAATCTTTCATCGTTAAGTATTCCCTTTTTAGATCATCATGAAAAAGACGATGGGAGAATACCACTATTTAGCAACTCTTGTAAGAGACTAATTTTCAGATTTGGATTGATTATCCCAAAGTTTGAGATGGAACTCAGCATAAAAGAGTCCAAGGGAGATGTTTTTTTTTTTCGATATGTCAAGAACAAAAAATCAATATTATGAAAGCTTTTAATGTAACATTCTACATAACAAAATGACAAAAAAGTGTCTTTTAGCGAAGATTTCTTATATCACAATATAAGGATTTTTTTTCTTATATTCACACAATATTTTACGAATCTTATATAAGAGATTATTACCACATTAACAAGTCGTAACAAAAATCAATTATATATATGTAATTTTAAAGCGTTGTGTTTTACGAATTAACATTTTTTATTTGAAGAATAATCATAATTATTATGACTTCAAATGCAACGCATATTAAATCACATACTTCGATTTCCATGTAAACATAATTATTAATAGGTATTTAGATGGTTAGGAAAAATATACTATACTACAATAGAGATCAACAATTCCATTAAGACAACATATCTAATCTTGATTATATTAGGATGTTGATATATGTTATTAGTAGTGTTCATGCCTCTTTTTTTCTTAAAATCAATAACCAAAATAAAATGATTAGAAACTTCACTTTATAAAACGAATATAATTTTAGCAAATATCTTTAAACATTTATATATATGTATAAGACTTAGATAAATTAATCAACTATTTCCACTAGTGACAAAAAATGTAAACAAATAATGTATTTAATCTGTGGCTAAATAAAAATATAATTATCGTCCCATTAAAATGCATAATGACACAAATAACATATTAAAAACGCAATTCTCTTTATGTAATCACTATAGAACATGGATTGTTCTTGTAAATTACAAAAGAAGTTAAAAGATCAAAAAGAAACAAAAACTGATATCACGTATGTAAACAATGATTCATATCTCAACGAATATAGTACACGGAGGAGTAATTGGCCCACAAATGTCTCTTTCAATTCTTTCTAAAAACGAAAGAGATTCTTTTTTAAGTTTATTGATTGAGGGCCTAGTTATCATTTTTCTAAGAGAGCGTGCTCCACATGATAAATATTTTAATAATAGTATCTTGAGATCCTTTAGTGGATGCCTATTTAAGCTCTCAATTATTCTCCTCCTCATAATATCACTCGAATTACCCAAACGATCATGCCAAAGGGTAAATATTTTGGGATCTACGCATTGATTCTTGAAAGAATCATATCAGAACTTGAAATTCTAATTATATATTTTTTTTTCTCTTTAACATAACACGAGGTTATGTTATTTCTGTCTGATTTATGTATGTAAAATACAATCCAGAAGACAGACCTTTCATTCTTTCCATTATGGACTTTTTTCTATTTTTAATGGATGTAATTTGGAGAGATACTCAATTTTGTTTTGAGTCATGGTTTCAAGATGATAACCATTGCGTTTTATATCGTTTAAAACTTAGTAAATTTCTCCCGGATCTACTAGAATACAACGCATCATTGATTCTCCATAGGGAATCATTTATCTTTTTTTTCTTTATGACATAACATGCGTTTATGTTATTTATTCTATTAATTGAATCAAATTAGAACTTGAGGTTCTAATTTTTGTTTTCATCACAACATGAGGTTGTGTTATTATCGTGATTCATCTAAAAGGAATCACAAAGAACTTGGGAGTTCTTTAAAAGATATACAATAACTTAAGGTTATTGTATTTTAATTTTATCCATTGTAATAAAACTTGTGGTTTTATTATGAATAAATATAATCATAACACGAGGTTATGATTTTTTTTAGTAGATCTTGAGGATCGCAATGTTGTATAATTTTATTCTTTTTATGTAATCAAAATAAAAATAATGATTGTTCTTATAAAGTACAATAGAGATCATTAGTCTTAAATATACAATAAAAAAATTTGTAATACTCGATTTATAGCTGATCAATACAATATATGCGTAACATGCATCGAATGATTAATATATGCGTAGGTTTTAGAGATTAGGATAGGATTTACCCTCTCACGAATCCTAATCAAATAAACATGAGTACGATTACGAAACAATGAACAAACATATATGAACCATGTAAAAAAACATTAGATAATATTAGTTGTGCAATCATAATTGTACTGATCAAGCAAGCAAATATATATTAGGTTCATCAAGTACCAAATAAAACTATTTACCTATAACCAATTATCATATATGTATAGCAGTAAACAAATACATGGATATCAGAAGTTCAAAACATGTCAAGATTTGTATGTAATATTATACACACAAATGTTTATTTACTTATCAGAAAACAATCAAACATTAATAAGTGTTAGTACAAGATTCATGTCGGGTTTGGCAAGGTGTTGAAGGCCTTTGTCGGGCCGGGACTCCAAACGACTTGAGTGTTTGATCTTGTACTAGAGCAAGAGAAGTGATATGATTTTCTGCACAATTGAAAGTAAACCATTAGCCTTACCGTGGGGATGGACCCCACGATTAGACTCCGGCATGAAAGTAAGTAATCATGTTGTCAGTGTATATGTCAGAGAGAATAAGAATAAGTGTGTACCTTTTGGGGTGTATTGTGATCCCTATTTATAGGTGTCTAGTACTAGGGTTTCCTAGTATTTCGATTACTTTAGTAGTGGCCGGAGCGGGTCCCTTGTCGGGCAAGGATCCGCAATAATCGTGTTGAACGGACATAGATGTTTTTCGAGGATGGATCGTCCTATAGGTGGATCAGCGGACGGATTGTCTATAACTGGATCCACGGACGGATCGCTAGGTTCGAGGTCGAGGCCCACGCGAGATTGGGTTTTACTATGGCCCGTTATTGACAGGTTAGGCCCAAAAGCCCGAGTAATAATGTGGCCCAAGCCTAGAGGCTTGGTACACCTAGTATACGTCATCAAGTCCCCCCAGTCTAGAATGATATTTCCGGCGGGTTATGTCCTGCGTGCGGTGATCAATGCTAGACTTTCATCTACTTTATTTCCTCCTTAGAGTTATCTATTTTTATGCCGTACCGCTTCTGGGTTGGTGACGCTTCAATGACATGGAGCATTGCTGTCCTTTTACCTTCTGACTAGTGACAGCTTTTCACCAGTTTCCCATGCACTTTTCTATCGTTGATTAGGCAAGTGGTACACATGTGGCGTTATCCAAGTATCAGTAGGAGTAACTATACCCAAAGTATAAATACCCCTTATTTTTTCTGTTTTCTCTACTTCATCGAAAATCTTTCACCCGCGGCCAATTGTTAATTTCTTAGAGCTTTTACTTCTAATTCCTCGTCCGTGCGTTATTTTCCTCGTTCTCAGTTTTTCAAGATTCAGGTTAGCATTTATCTTAGTCTCTCCTTCAAAATGGCTAATAAACATTCCATTATGACCCGAGAAATGGTAGCGAGCTTTTGCAATAGTTATTATATTCCAGATGAAGTTCATCCAACCGCCCCGGGGCGGGATAGGACCATCACCCAATTTCTTGAGGGCTAAGTGGGTGTTTATACTAGGTTATTTGATTATTGTGGCTATAGGATTCCTCTCACTAAATTTTTTGTAGCCGTTCTCAAATATTTCCGTATACATATTTCTCAATTATCCCCCTTCGGTGCTGCTCGTATATCTCATTTCGAGGTTTTGACGCGCGTACTTGACCTTGGCCCGTTTGTAGCTGTTTTTCGTGCGTTTTATACGCGTATATATAGTGACGGATTATTTTCGTTTGCGAAACGTTCCCTATCGGCTCCTTCTTGTCTCTCGAAGCCTCCGGATTCTATTAAGAACTGGGCGGACCATTTTTTCTGGGTTGATTTCAGAGTGTTTCCTATTTCCGTCCTTTTGTATACGGGGGGTGTGTTGGAGAAAGATCCGGCTCCCCATCTTACTGCTCGTCAAGAGCAGCCTGTTCAGGTCCTTTCCTCTAATAAAGCTCCTTTCCGGCGGTATCCGGAATGTTTTTTAGCTCTTGTGGGTTTGAGCCCGTATTATCCATTTGGTGAAAATACTTATCCGGCCTTTGAGAGACCTGATAGAACGGGTGGGTGAAACTTTGTTTTGGTGGAACAAGTTTTAAAAATAGTGTTTTTATGGGGTTTAATCTTTTGGTATTTATTTTGCAGACATGGGTTTGCTTGACTATATCAGGACTGCTGACCCCCGGAAGGTGCAAGCGGTGGAGGTCCAGAAAGGAGAAGAGCAGGTGACGTTGCTTGAAAGTATAAAACATTGCTTCGTGTCTCTGGATGCTCCTGCTGCGGTACACCAAGCAAGTGGTAGTGGTTCTGGCGCTGGTCCTGAGGTTGCTGCTCCGTCTGCGGGAAAAAATGTTGTTGCGGAAGAGGATGTTATCCCGGCGGGTACTTACGTTGATTTAGTGGACCGGTGGGCGATTGGACTGTGGTTGGAGAAAGGAGATGCGTCAGAAGCAGACGGAGAGGCCAGGAGGAAAAGTTGTCACAAGCAGAGCGACACCTTCCTGCTAAAGATTGAGGATAGATAACTAGCCTTGTTTCGGGAGGTGGAAGACACTTGCTAGTCTGAGACGAACCATCCCGGAAGGCTCCCTTTTATTGGGGTCTTCTTCTCCAGCGGACGTCCACACTCAGGTTACCGTGCGGAGGTACGTGCGTGCTTAACATTTTACTTTGATTTTGTCTGTACTTGTACTTTCCTTAACATTATCCTTTTTTGTCAGTTCCCGCGTTGCGGATGCCCCTATGTATACTGCTGCTGACACTGTGACTTCCAGCAGGGGTAAGACACTTGTTGTACCTACGTCGGATGTAGGCGGATCTTCCCAGCCGGAGACGTCGGAAGAGTCGGCTGACTCGTTCTATGAGACGGCCGTTCTGAATTCTGAAGATGCCAAACGTTGGTATATTCCTCACTGGAATATAACCAACGATTCACTGCTGGATGACGGATTTTCTTGTCGTACGTTGGTTGATCGTGTCGCTCCCCCCGGCTTTTTCTCCATGCTTCGAAATATGGATTATGATCAATTATTCGAGGAGTTCAATGTAGGGGCAGCACGACAGATTTGTCTTGGGTCGGAGGTGAGGTCCCGTACTGAACATGAGCTGGAACTTAAAGAGAAGCTTCGGGCTAAGTATGATGCTCGGGGTGTGCTTCTTAGGGAGAAGGATGCTGAGATTGCTAGGTTGAAATCTTTGGTGAAAGAGAAGGAGACGGAGTCCGCGGAGGTTTCCCGTCTCCGTGATCAAGTTTCTATTTTGACTGCGGAGAAATCATCTTTGAGCGCGGAAGTGTCGGTTCTTAAGAGTGCTGTTTCACAGAAGGAGACTGACATATCCCTTCTTGATTCCCGCGCAACTTATCTTAAGTCTGCCCTTGATGATTCCCAAGCTGTTTGTGATGAAGCCAGGAACTTGATTTCCTCCCTGTTCTCCGAGAGAGATGGACTTGCTTCTGAGGTATGACTTTTATTCCACTCGTTCTTGTTACGGGGGTTTTTTTTTACTTAACTTCTTATCCTTGCAGGTTTCTACTCTTCATTCCGCTTTTAGTGATTTTAAAGAGAAGATGGAAACTCAGCAGGAAGCACATGCTCAGGTGTTGTACAATCGGTAGGCCGAACTTGAGGCACACGTGATGGATGTGTCCGGTCACTTGGAGGGGGAATTTTATCCTGCTTATCTGACTGCTCTAGCTGGCCGAAGATGGTTGTTGACGCACGGGATGGAACTTGCTATGGTTAAATGTTTGAAGTCCCCTGAGTACCAAGGAATTTTGGGTCATGCTTTAGGCCGGGCCGTGGATTATGGCATGCAAGAGGGTTTGGCGGCCGGACATGAGCATGGAGTTGCCGGAACCCCACTTTCCGCGGTCATGGCCTATAATCCAGAGGCTGCTGAGGCCCATTATCTTAACGGGGTAAGGGCTCTTGAGGAAGCGGACTTCCCTCTGGTTCAATTGTTGAAATCCAAGAAAGATTCCAGGATAGATGAAGTCTTGGATTGCTTTCTCCTGGATGGTCCTTTGGCAGACCTCCCTGAAGCTACTCGTCTTTAACCGTGCCTTGAGCAGCTCTCTGTCCCTATCTATCATGCTGACATTAAGACTGTTGTCGGGGAGACCTCTTTATCTTTTGCTCTACTCAACGTTCACACCCGTGCTGAAGGTGCGAGGATGCATGCCGCGGCTCTTTGTCAGTTAATGGTGGATATAATTTCTCATCCCTTATCCTCTCAGAACTTGATTGGTGAGGCCAGTACTTCCGCGGCTACTTTCTTTATTGAGGATTTGGACACAGATGAGGATTTGGGGAGCGTGGTTTGTATGCCCCAGTTCGAAGACCTTCGTTTTGAGATTTTTCTGTGACCGTATGTGGTCTGTGACGGTGGCTTGTGTTTTTAATTTATTTTACATGTCATGGTCGTATGTGGCCGTTGCGGCTTTTATTGTAAGTTGATATTTAACTGTGTAAGTTTAACATCTGATTTGGACGGATTCTTGTAGGTCCGTTCCGTAACACGTTTTCTAGTGCTATGTTTGCTATCTTTTGTTTATTACTGGTGTACGTTTGTAATAGATAGTCTTGTGAATATTTGTGGGTTATTCTCCCGGTGCCGGGCTTGCAATACCTCTTACGCGCCTGAGCTAATTTTGAGGTTGCTCAACCTTTATTATACGGGATAATATTTTTGTGGAGCATGGCTCCTTGCATGCGTGTCTTAACAATTAATATAACTTTGCAAAGTAAAGACAATTTAGAATTTAAAACTCGTGGGGGTAGCTAATCCCCACTTTTCATTGAAATTCAAAATATTACAAAATGCGGATAAATAAAGATATTGCCCTCCGGAGCATCGTATGTGCCGGGCGGATTCTTACATTTCATGTATATAACACTTTTTGAGATTACAAATGTTCCATGTCCTCGGCATTTCATTTCCTTTGCAGTCTTTGAGTTTGTAAGCTCCTTTTTCCAAGCGACTCTTTAACTTCGTACGGTCCTTCCCATTTGGGTCTAAGTTTTCCTTCGTCCTTGGCATGACTTGCTTCATTGATGCGGTAGACCATGTCGCCCGACTTGAAACTTGTGCTGCGGACTCTTGAGTTGTAATATTTTTCCATCTTTTTCTTGCTTTTTGCTTCTTGTATTGCTGCTTGCTCCCTTCTTTCTTCTATAAGGTCCAAGTTGATTCCCAGAGCTTCGTTGTTTTTAGTTTGATCTATCTCCGCGGTCCGGAGTGTTGGCATGCCTATCTCCGCCGGGATGACAGCTTCCGTGCCGTAAGTCAGTGAGAATGGTGTTTCCCCGTTACTTGACTTGATCATTGTACGGTGGGCCCATAGGACGTGCGGAAGTTCTTCTAACCAATCTTTGCTTTTTTCATCAAGCCTTGCCTTTATTCCTTCTCCTTCAACTAGACCATTCGCTTGTGGGTGTTTCACGGAAGCGAAGCATTGACGGATGCACAGTTTCTCACACCAATCTTTGAATGGATTATCACGGAACTGTTTTCCATTGTCTGATATAATTTCCCCTGGTAGGCCAAATCTGCAAACAATGTTGTCCCATACGAACTTCTTTACTTGATTGCCGGTGATGGTTGCGACGGCCTTTGCCTCGATCCATTTAGTGAAATAGTCGATAGCGACAATTAAGAATTTGACTTTACCTGGGCCTTCCGGGAAAGGTCCGGCTATGTCTATCCCCCACTTATAAAATGGCCATGGAGACGTGATGGGGGTCAAGTTCTGCTGCGGATTCCTTGGGACGGGACGGTGTATTTGACAGTCATTGCATTCCCTTATCAAGTTCCGTGCATCCATATGCATTGTTGGCCAGTAATATCCTGTTCGGATTACTTTGGCAACCACAGATCTAGGGCCGGAGTGCATGCTGCACGACCCCTCGTGTATTTCTCTTAGGACGTAGTTTGCTTGGAGTGGTCCGACGCACCGGAGCCATGGTCCTAAAAAGGACTTCTTGTATAGGGTTCCATTGATCGTGGCATACCTGACCGCTTTCCGACGTACCGCTCTGGCCTTCTTTTTATCCTCCGGAAGGATTTCTTTCGTCAG
>BQNB010116009.1:0-21443 GCA_026074375.1 Tanacetum coccineum
ATGGCCCAATTTTCTCTGTGTATCTACAGATAATAATGCAACGAATGAAGTTGATGAGCCAACGGATGATGACTTTATGGCTAATGTTGGTGATAAACATAGACTGGGAATGGATGAGAAACAGAGAGAAGGAAGGAAAAAAAAGGGATGATGATACAACGAGACTGTAAAAGGTAATTTGTGTCTAACGTTTGTCCTCTGTAATTTACGTGTTTCGTCTGAAGCATAGGATATGATACATATATAGGTTATTATTATAATCAATTGTGAATTTCATATAATACATATTTAGGAAGTTTTAATGTAAGTTTACATGATGCGTTTTGTTATTGAAAAAATGGTGTGATACATATTTAGGAAGGTAGGGTGACTAAACATCCCTCTATATGAATTTTATATTCCTTAAGGGGTGTTTGGGTCTTATTTAAAGTTATTTGATGATATATCCCAAACAGTCCCTAAAGCACAGGATATTATGGTATTTTTAGATTAATGTTAATGATTTGTTTTGGTATTAAAAACAATGATATGACACATATATGGACTGTAATGGTACGTTTAATAATGGTACGTTTGTTTAAACACCAAGCAACATAAAATTTATTTCATATTCCAATGGGATTTAGTATGCCAGTGATAATGCCACTGGGATAATGCCAGTGATAATGCTAATGGGATGCAATAACAAGAACAACTTTGTAGATTGCGGGGTTTTCGTGATGCGCCACATGGAAACTTACAAAGGTAATAGGGACTGTTGTGGATTTAGTAGAGAGGCCAAAGAATAGATTAAAGAATTAAGAGACTTGCGCCGTAAGTATGCGGAAAAGATTCTTCTTACAGCCTATAACATAGTAAAGAATGAGTTTGAACTGGAAGCACATGCCTTCAAAACATTAACTTTAAAAAAATGGTGGCGCTTGGTGGTTGATGCATTTAAAAAATCAAAGCACGTCTTAAGCAGATGATGAAGTGTTATCATGTTTTCTTGTTTTGGTTTAATTAAGCAGCATGTAGTCTGCGCTTTTAGGATACTTTTGTTTTTCAGATTGTTATTATAGTGACTACTCGTGTATGCTGCGCTTTTAGGATACTTTTTGTTTTTCAGATTGTTATATAGTGACTACTCGTGTATGCTTACTGAGTAAACTTCTATTTAAATGTTGGGTTTGTTTATGTTAAGACATCTCATACATTGATGTTTTAAGTGTTTTAAATTTGGTATATTAATCAGTTGTGAATTTCATAGTAAACAATTTGTTACCTTAGATATGCAATAATAATGAGCAACCTGTAGTGTGTTGCATCATTATCACAAATAGGGGTGTTATCGGGTTGGATTGTCGGGTTATTAGGTTGGTCGGGTCGGGTTGATTCGGGTTTTGGTGTCCCAAATATTGACCCTAACCTGACCCTATAGAATATCGGGTTATTAGGTTTCGGGTCAAAACAGGTCGGGTTGAATCGGGTTGGGTTGTCGGGTTGAACATGTAAAAGAGTAGCATAAAAGTTCCATGAAAAAATTTTTGGATGAAATCTTTTTTGCAGAAATTTGCATGAAAAAAGCACTGTGGCATATATATGAACATTATACAAAATATGGCATAATGGCATATTAAACGTGTAGAAAAAAAGCAGAGTGACATATTTGAGCTTATTTGATTTCATTACACTACAATCTAAGATTTAAAAGATCACCAATAGATGTTCGGTTCCGCAGTCTTGCGTCTCTGTTTAAAATTAAGACATGTAAAAGTTCATGAATAGGACTTGTGAAGACTTGGATCAAATAGTATAGTAGTCTTATTGACAACATGTAAAAAAATACAATGGCTTTAGAAAAAAAACATTAACATAAGTACGCATCACATTAGTTTGACTTGAGAAACAAGTAATGCAAGCAAAAAAAAGTGCAATAACTTAAAGTTGTTATAATTTACTTTTGTTCGTTAACTAGTAGTATTGGGCTAAAATTATAACTACAAATGCAAATATGCTTGAACCAAGTTTTAAGATGCAATTTATAAACGACCTACAATAAATGGGCATTAGTTAAAAAACTATAAATTTGTTAATGTGTCATTATAGCTTATCGGGTCAACCTGATAACGAAACAATTAAAACCCTAACCCGACCCTATTAGGCTATCGAGTTGACCCGATAAACCTGATAAGCTAAGTTGGACCCGAATCAACCCGACCTTATAAGGCCTTATCGGGTTCGGGTCAGGTCGGGTCAACCCATTTGACACCCTTAATCACAAATTATAGTAAAGGTGTTGCATAATTTCTATGTGCTGGTAATAGGAAAACAAATTTTTTTACTACATCAATTTTTTTTACTAAAATCGTGTTTTTATTAGATTGTGATGCAACCTACTTCATCAATGTAGAAAAAAATAGATACAAAACATTTTTAAGAAAGTTGCATATAAGGTGTTTGATAAACCGTCTCAACTAGAATTTATTATTGTGATGGACAAAATTTAAATTGTGATGCACTTGTTTGGAATGTTGATGCGGTAAATGTTATCATTAAATTAACAAACAACGGTAGAATAAATAAAATCGTTAAGTATATCATCCAGTAAGTATTATGTTTCATATTATGACGCAGTAGGTTTTTTTAGCCGTGATGTAGTAGCTTATGTGAATAAATGAGTTTGTATGCTTGATTGTTTGTGTGATGCACTTGTATTTGAACTGAGATGCAGTAGCTATTCAGTTATCACGTATAAACATGAGTTAGGTTAAGCGTAGGTTGCGTAATGTGCGTAAATGAGCTTGTATGCTTTCTGGTTAGTGTGACGCACTTGTATTTGAACTAAGATGCAATAGTTTACACATATAATGATGAATTAGGTTAAAGGTAGGTTTCCTTATGTGTTTAAAACTTGTTTGTATGCTTGGTTGTTTGTATGATGCACTTGTAGTTGAAATGAAATGTAGTAGGTTTTAAGTTGTCACGTATGATATTACTGATAACGAAATAATTAAAACCCTAACCCGACCCTATTAGGCTATCGGGTTGACCCGATAAACCTGATAAGCTAAGTTGGACTCGAATCAACCCGACCCTGTAAAGGCCTTATTGGGTTCGGGTCAGGTCGGGTCAACCCATTTGACACCCTTAATCACAAATTATAGTAAAGGTGTTGCATAATTTCTATGTGCTGGTAATAGGAAAACAAATTTTTTTACTACATCAATTTTTTTTACTAAAATCGTGTTTTTATTAGATTGTGATGCAACCTACTTCATCAATGTAGAAAAAAATAGATACAAAACATTTTTAAGAAAGTTGCATATAAGGTGTTTGATAAACCGTCTCAACTAGAATTTATTATACATAGTGAAGTGACAAAATATAACATTGAGATGCACATGTATGGAATGTTGATGCGTAAATGTTATCATAAATTAAATATAACAAACAAACGATATGTAACAAATAAAATCGTTAATATAATCCTCCAGTAAGTATTATATTTTCATATTATGATGCCAGTAGATTTTTTAGCCGAGATGTAGTAGCTTATGTAAATAAATAGTTTGTATGCTTGATGTTTTTGGATGCACTTGTATTTTGAACTGAGAGCATAGCTATTCAGTATCACGTAAAGAACATGAGGTTAGGTTAAGCGTAGGTTGCATAATGTGCGTAAATGAGTTTGTATGCTTTCTGGTTTGTGTGATGCACTTGTATTTGAACTAAGATGCAGTAGTTTACACATATAATGATGAATTAGGTTAAAGGTAGGTTGCCTTATGTGTTTAAAACTTGTTTGTATGCTTGGTTGTTTGTATGATGCACTTGTAGTTGAAATGAAATGTAGTAGGTTTTAAGTTGTCACGTATGATTTAGTGTAAACGTGGCTTGCCGTTTTTAACAAAATTGATTTGGATCATTAAGAGATGTGGGGAAGATAACAAGAAATTGCTTATGGTGTTTATTGATTTGTATGTACATATGACCACATCAAGGTTTATAGGGGGCATTTTAGAAGAAACAAACTTTTTCTATAGTCAATGGTCTGTAGTACTTTCTTATCTCTCAGTAGTATTCCTTTTTCGTGTGGGAAACCTTAGTTCTACACAAACCGCATCAAGTTTATCAAATGACCGTAATACGAGATTTTCAAGATAGCAGTTACATGTACTCATAGGCAGTTTGCTGATGACACGTTTAAAATTCCTTTTTACGCAGGAGCCTTAGTAAAAGGCAAATGTATGTTTATCCTGATTATGGCAATTGCAAGTCAGAACGGCCTATAGCAAATTAAGTTTAAATAAATATAACTTTAGAAAGTTTGATCCTTAGAAAAGTATTTAACACTTAAAAAGTCAACTTACAAAAAGCTGTCGAAGAGGTGACAGATTGTCTACATCTGCAACCATGACAGTGTTGTGACAACTTAGGAAACCCATACTGAAGAACTGGTATTGTTCAATTTTGATTTAAGATTACAACTCTACCACTTATATTAGTCTTTTGTACATGCCTTTAGTGCATCCATATAATCCTTCCTCAACTGATTAACTGCGAGCCTCTCTTCGCCTAGGGCTTCTCAAAACACCTGAAGTTATCTCACATGCGATGTTTATTGAATGTTGGCTTGTTTAATATAAAATAATCATTTGATGCTTAAATGTCATCATAGATGTATACTTGTATGTTTGATGATATATAATGCTTTTGTGATTACTTTATGAAATTCACATGTGACACTTTGTGGTTCCGTGTCACTTTGGCTTTGTGGTGGTTCACCTTGCACCTCAAAGCCAACACACATAGTCACATACCTTGATAAAGGTAACATACTGCAACCAAACTCAGGCACTAAAGTCGTGTCTTGATGGACCTTGTGACTAGGTCCTTTTTATAACAATTTGCATTAGTTGTTATGTTGTGGTTTATAAAATTTTATAGATGTAAATTCTTGTTTAGGTTTGACAGACTGCAAATCTTTTTGGCTCTTAGCAAACATATTATCTGACCAATATGTTTCTGGCAAAAAAAGAAAAGCCTCTATCAGTGGATTTCCAAGCAACAAATGAAAGGATTGAGGGTGACTTCCGATGACATACTCGCCTATATTCAGGTACATGCTTATTTAAGATCTAGTTGTACATTAATTGCTTCTCTATATATGTTGTTCATGATGGTACCAAATACCTAAATTTACAGTTATCTTCAGCATCTTTCTAAATCTAGTATCTGTTACCTTTTTGTAATCTGCTGAACCACAACTGCCTTACTGGTGCTTGGCCCAGAATATCGATTAGATGTGACAATATTAGATCATGCAATATATCTTAGAAATGTGTTCTCATGGTTTAGTCATATAGTTTAATGTGTTCTAATAAGTAATATTGAGATTCTGATTAATTAGATACATCAGGCATGCGATTTTTTGTGAGTGCTAATTATCAAACCTTTTCTATAGATGTTTGTTAATTTTCATTAGTCTAATAGTAAACCAAAAATTTAAAAGTAAACACTTTGTGTATAGCATGTTAGTACTCAGTGTCGAACATTTCTAGTTGTTGAGTATTGTGATAAAAATGTCAAACATTTCTAGTTGTTGAGCGTGTCACTATAGCATGCCAGTGTTGAACATATCTAGCGTGCTAGTGTAACATGTAGAAAGTCATTTTCTAGTAATGACATAATAAAACGGTAATGACATAATAAATCTGTAATGCAGTAAAAGTCAAAGTATGACTTTCTTTGCTTTGTGTTTAAAATTTCGCCAACTTCAGTATATTTTAAATTTTTATAGAAATTGAAGGTGTTTTTGGGTGAAAAGAAGGATAGTACGGGTCATGATGAAGTTGAGGTTGATCGAGAGTAGTGTGGGCCAAAGCGTTGTAAGTGATGTTCCATGATAAACTTACATGTAACCCTTTTCTTTGGAAAAACTAATATGATCCAAAAAGAGAGACTAGGCAAAGTGGCATCAGTTAATCAAACTTTTAAAGCTTTGAATATTGCTTATCAGTTTCATCAGGTTAAAATACAATTTTAAATTATATAAATCATAGTAATAAGATTGAACATGTTCAAATCAAAATAGGATCGCACATTATCTGTTAAAGCATATATGCATTCAAGTAACACTAATTTTTTATTTCTAAAACTATAATTCAAGTTAAACAAGTCATAGCACTTGCATGGAACTAAAAGAAGTAAGATGTAATTTTTTTATTAGCACCTACGTGGAGCCAAAAGAGCATTAATAAGGGATTCTTTTAAGCAAGGTGCATTTGGGGGGGGGATTTTAGGATTTTTGTGTATAAGCAAACAATTAGCACTGTTGGCAAGTTTATAATTTAAATCAAGATACCCTTATCTAATGTTTTGTCTTCGTTTGTAGTATTGGCTAGAGATCATAAAAATTCTTTCTCTCTTTTGGTTTTTTGCGGCAATTTGTAAAAAGAATAATACATAAACATTGCATATGCCCACCACATAGAACAAATAACCCAAGGGTGTACATGAAAACAGTAAAAATGCTTATGATTCACACTGCATTATCTTATAATTCAGCTTATTTTTTGTGCCTATAAGTCCAAAGGTGTTGCGGTTAATCTATTATTTATGGATCATTTTGGTTACTATGTTTCCTGAATTTATGCAAGTGGTTCGAAGGGGGTGATTTGATAGAGTTTTCTGAAGCTTAAACTGGCCCCGGCGTGATTATCTATCAAATAGATAAACGTCTTATTGAATATATCTCTTATTGCAATACTGCAGTGGTATAAAACATATCCTACAGGGAGGTATATGTCTATGTGGTCTAACATGTAAACTCCATGTCTTGCTTTTACGCTCAGATCCCTCAAGATTGAAGTTTACAAATTCACAAAATTGATTTTGATTGAGACCCGTGATATTACTGAAAATGTTTTACTCAGGTATGGCATCTGTTGGTGCATCAAGTTGGAATGAAGTCATGTATAATTAAGGTTTATTCAACCAAGTAAAACGAATGGAGTTTGATTTTTACAACTGATGAAGCGTACAAGGGCTTTTTTACTACACAAGCGACTCTATCCACTTAATACGGCCAAAGAAGGATCCTGATATGAAATGTATAAACACTCATTCAGCGCTTAAAACTACGTCGTTTTAATAGTCTCGGAAGAAAAGAAACAATGGAGGATTATCACAAAAAACTTGTGATTGATGGTGTCCATACCTTGCGCCAACTTACTGAGAAAAATGATTTTTGGATCAAGTTCGAACAAGAAGGAAGGGATGTTCTAGCTCAACATAAGTATCAACAAGCCTTTCCGTGGTGGAACAAAAATTTGTCATGGACCACTGAAGCATCACGCGCTTCCGTTGTTGTTAAGATGCATCACCGTGACCTCGCCGAAAGGCTAGCTGAGGTACTTACTTTTTCTTTTTTATTTTGCGAGCACATCATATATGTCAATTACAGTAGTAATTAATAAAGCTCCTCCCCTTGCATGTGAATAATAATAATAATATGCATATCCTATATTGTTTCATCAAGATTATAGAGATTGATTGATTTTTTTACATTTTCTAGAATGAGTGGAGTTGACTGTTTCCAAACATGGTTGCCAACGAGAAAACCAAACGAGTCTTGTCACCTGCATCATCAGAGGATAACCCGCACGGGACCTTGCGCATGGTGTTCCACTTACTTTTGCTTTCTTTCTAATTCATACCTCTATACCTTGCTTGTTTTTATTTGCCTTCATTAAATCTCTTGCCAGTGTTATAGAGAGATGCAAGCAACTTCACTTGTGGTTCCCAACAGGAAGTTCACTGTCCTTATATCGTGTACACAAATTGATCAAGGCACCTGGATCATTGCAGAAATTTCACATGTTCCCTCCCCAAATACTTATCGCCGCGTTCCTTTTGGATGCTTAATTCAACGCATATTAGAGGCTGAATCCAAGGTCAGCTAGTATTCGTAATATCGTTTTTAATTCACACCATCATGATTTATTCATTCCTCTTTTGAACAACAGGTTACATGGGTGGAACATACCAAAGTCATTGCTGAATCACCGCCAAACCAAGCCTTCTATGATCATCTAATCAGGACTGACGATGAGATTCGCAGGTGCTGGTGAAAACAGTGGTCCAATAGGTCTACTGGGTGAGCAAGCAGAGGGTCATCTACATGAGAAAGGTAGAAAGGGAGCAGGACTCGCATCGGTTAAAATGGGAAATAATTTGTCAAGGGAGCTGTATACTTTACTCTCTGAGTAAATTTGTGCAGAGACATTGCATCTTAATCTTAACATATGTATATACCTTTTGTTTTTTTGTGTGAAAAATGTGTTTACAAGTTATAAGAAAAACATAATTGTATAGCTTTAAATTGAAACATGCATAGTTATGAAAGCACGCTATCACGACATGTTATAGAGTACGTTTGATCTCACATCTTTGAAAAGTTCATCTACAACAATAGACAGATGACATAATATACATTATTTTGTCAAAGTGTATTAACGTATTCAAATTTACGCGCTTTTGCTTCTGATGTCCAAAATGATCTTATTGTGTATGTTATAACCTTTTATGTTAACCTAGAACATTTTAATCTCCTTCAAGACTTACTGAGGTGCTGGTACATCATTTGTTTTGCTAAGGTTGAGTACATGCTATAACACCCCCATTTTTGACATATAGCAGCGGAAGCTAATCTGGGGTCGTATTTCATAGTACAACCGTCATAATCATAGAAAACGACTCAAAAGTGACATTTTTAAAAGATAAGTTATCATTCATTATTTCCATCAGAGTTTTTACAAACAAGTCCAAAATCTACATGAAAACATAAAGTTTGAATGATAACAGTTTAGCCATCTTCAAGTCCGTGCCACTCCGTGTCATAAGTTGCTCAAATACCTGAGATAAACATGCTAAAAAGGTCAACACAATGGTTGAGTGATATTCATAGGTTTATGGTAAACAGTTTGAATACAAGTTCAATAGTGGGTTACCGATGTTTTCGACCAATAAGTTAATAATTGGCAATGAGTACAATATTCTAGAAAATAGTATTATTATTGCCCACCACTCAGCACCGAGACCTGAGATTAATCAATAATCAAAAATATTTCCCCAACGCTGCCTTTGCCAAACACCCGCATAGTGTTTATAATTGAAGTGCGTTGGTTACCAGGACAGAGTAAGGACACCAACGGGACTTCTCATCCCAAATACATCAATTCACAGCATTCACAGTGCTAACTCCAAAAAGTAATTAACGGTTCATGATGAGCGGGTCTTAAAGGCAAAAAGTAAGGACTTAGCAATAATATATCATTGATATCATAATAGTTAGAAAAATACTCGTATTCATGGTTTATAGCATGTATCCCCCTCGCGGGTTTATGAAAACATTAGAAGATTTAAAATGCGGAGGGTATTTTTTTTTTTTTTTGTTTTTTTTTTTTTTTAACAAGAAGTTGCCCCAACGGGTGCCTTTGCCAAACACCCGCATAGTGTTTCAAATGAAGTGCGTTTGGTTACCAGAAAGTATAGGTACACCAACGGGGAAGCTCAGTCCCAAATAGATCTATTCACAGCATTCGCGCTTACTCCGAAAAGTAATTAACGGTTCATGATAATGGGGTCTTAATGGCAAAAGTAAGACTTAGGCAATAATATATCAGGATAGCATACAGTTGGAAAAATACTCGTATTCATGGTTTATAGCATGTATCCCCCTCGCGGGTTTATGAAAACATTAAAAGATTTAAAATGCGAGGCTATGAACTCACCTTAACAGGGGAAATCTGATTGATGGCAAAAGTATATAAAGTGAAAGTAACGGCTTCGTCACGCAACCTGGGGTAATATGTCAAGTCTTAGTGTGATGGTTTATGTTTCAAAACTTTATAAAGTTTAACATATTACTTTGATTTATTAATTTATGGAAATATTACATCACTGTTCGGGCCATCATAATTCAGAGGTCATGCAGTAAATGTTTGAGGAAACATGACACTTTAAATCGTAAATCCAGCAAACTTGTCAAAACGTATACCCAAATGAAACTCCTTACATGAAGCTCCCTAGTAACGTGATAAGATAAGATTTTAAGTTTCTTCAAAAATTAGTCGATGATAAATTACGTTAAATATATAACGTAATTGTTTTATAATGCGCCGATCGATGATTAATAACGATTAATGTGTCGGGTTTTATAATATTAATATATATTTTTATAATTTATATAAAAATATTATATTTTATAATTTCAAGTTTGCAAAAAGGCAATATATACCCTTGGTTTATAAAGTTTTACAAGTTTAGTCCTTTATATATAAAGTATATATGATTTAAACCTTTAACTTTAGAACTTGGGAAGATAGGTCCTTATAGTTATAACTTTGGAATAATGACATTTTCAGCCCCTTTAGTTATAAATTTCAAAAAATTACGATATATACCCCTTGCATGGAAATAATTTACAAATCAAGTCCAAAAAGTCATGCAAGCTTATTTTAGGGTTCCAAATGATATTTGCAGGTTATAGATTATTAGAATAAGCTAAAATAAGATGTTTTAACGTAACAAAAGTTTAGAAAAAGGATTCGTTAGCTAGAAAATCAAAACGGGTCGTTTTTAGGGTTTTAATCAAAAACGCATGGGTTTGAGGATTCAAGGCTTTAACAAGAGTTCATATATGATCTTAAGAGTATTATGAACATTCTAATACAGATTATAAGCTTATTGAACAAGATTTTGAGCTTACTTGAGCTAAAATGGGTCGAAATGGGGTTTTCGGGTTCGTACGCCTAGTAACGACTTCAAGGGTTCCTTTCTCTTGATTCTTGGCTTCTATTCTGAGCTTAGGGACTTCACTTGATCCTTCTTGGTCTGAGTTAGAACTCCATTTGAGTGGTGATAAGTTTTTGAGGTGTGATTTGAATGAATGGGGTGTTCGGCTATTTATAGGGCTCGAATGGCTTAGTGCCTAAGTTTTTGATGTTTGATTAGTGTCAAAGCTATCTTAGGTGATTCATGGGAGCTAGTATGATGAGTCTTGAGAGCTAGAAGAGTAGGATTGAATGGTGGAAGGATGTGGAGGGTGTATGAGGGTTCGGCTACAAAGGGGTGACAAGGAGGTGATGGAGGTGCTTGTAAGGTGCTTGTGTGGCTGCTAGTGAGGTCATGGTGAGGTAATAGTGGTGCTAGGGTGCTAGGTTGGGTTTAAAATGGGTCAAAATAAAAGAAAAGGGGTGCCGGGTTGGATTTAGTTTCGGCTTAGGGTTTTGGTTGGTTTCGGCTTAAGATTTAGGGTTTTAATTCGAGTTAGGGTTAGGGTTTAGGGTATTTTAAGGTTTAGGATTAAGGATTAGGGTTTAGGTTTAGGATTAAGGTTTAGGGTTTAGTTTTAAGGTTTAGGGTTTAGTTTTAAGGTTTAAAATGAAATTAGGGTTTAAGGGTTTTGTGTTAGGTTTAGGGTTTTTTAGATTAGGGGTTTTTTAGATATAGGTTTTAATAGAAGATTTAGGCGTTAGGATTAGGGTTTTAGAAGTCATAGCAATAAGTGTTTGTAACCTGTGTTAAAGTGGTAGTAAAAACTACAGTGATTTATGAGTAAAATGAACCTAGTATTGGTTTATTTTGCAATATTGACATGTACATTGGGCTTTAGAAAGTTATAGTCTTTGATTTAGAGGAAACGATATTCACGTTGTGCATAGTACACTAGTACACCAGCTTTGAAGGTTCGACACATTATTTTTATATGTTATACATAACATATAGATATAGGGCTGTGATATAAACAGTTACCGAATAATACATTAACGATGTAGAATGGTAAGTATAAAATGTGAGAGAAGTACATGGAACATGAATAAGATAATAGACTAGACATATTAGTACGTTTACATGATATAAACATAGATCTAATCGATGGCATTGGTAGATGTTTAGCGTGAGCTCGATTTTACTTTAGAGATGCAAGGTTACATTGCATAATGAGATAAAGCAAAAATCTCTTGTAAAAATGTGGTAATATATAATAGATTAATATTACAGTGCATCTATTTAATAGATGGATGATTACATTAAAGAAAAATTACGGGTATGTTATAGGTGAAATGTCATAAAAAAATTTAAATTTGGGTTAAAATTATCGTCTATGCTATGCTTCGATATATTACCCATCATTTTAAGGACAAAGCAAATGGCAATTGAAGGAATAGTTTCTAAGGCTTATTTCCTCCTACACTTATTTTGAACATTGTCCTCAATTATCTTTAAAAGTACCCGTAAAACGAATAAAAGGAAAACAAAAAACAAGTTAAAGAAACTAGTACTATCCCCTGAGTATTGACTCAAATAATGGGAAGAAACATGCGATAACTGGTTAAATCGTCCTCCAAGAATCTTCTAATGAAACTTCCTAAGAACTTCCAAGCTTTTTCTCATCAAATATAACCTGTAAATAAAAAACAAAGACAACTACACCTGGCGTAAAATTGGCGAGATAAAGAAAAGATACAATAAACACTTGTATCAGGGATAGGACATCTAGAAAAGCAGATAAAGATAGGATGAAAAGTGATGATATCATCAAAGGTTTCCAGCAGTATACAAGAAATTACAAAATTTTAGATATTGCCACAATTTACTTTTTAAGATAATTGAAAATTTTGAATTTTCACATGGCTGGGGGCGTGACGCCGTCTCCAGCGTCTGTGAAAAATGTATTCTTCGTTTTTCTTGAAAAAATTTATGCACACAGTTTTATTAGTTATTTCTAGCATAAAACCTGAGATTAATCATTACAATCATATGACTCGACACTAACGCGAATTAATCTAAACAATTTATTTTATACGTTTGAATTGATTCTTATAAACCGAATATTTCCCCCCACACTTATTTGATGCAAAATACCTTTGCGATTGTATAAAAATGATGGTAAGTATAAAATATACAAAACACAAAACATGATTACAAAATAATTCAAACATAAAAGAATAAACGGGAAGAATTAAAACACAAGACGCTCCAAATAGCGGGAAAATAAATATGCGTTGCTGATAAGTGTTAAATTGTATACAAAAAATACCAAGGATTTTCTGCCAATAAAAGCCAAAAAAATGCCAAAAATGGAAAAATGTGTGCTTTTTGTTCTTAATGTGCATGAGGGGGGGGGGGGAAATAGATATCAGAGTTCACAAAAGAGCAAAAACGAGCAAAAACCGACAAGAAATGAAGAGACAAGTACAAAAGAGAGATTTGAAGCCAATATCAAAAGCCGGATCAAGACCGTGGTCGAGAAAAGTCAAGAAAGTAAGAAAAGGACAAAGGAAATGACCATTATACCCTTTGAAGAGGATGCAAAAAGACTAAAATACCCTTTGGGCCCTTCTACACTATTCGGATCACAAAAGCCCAACAAAAGCCCAAAACCAAAAAGCCCATTTTCTTGTTTTAAAACTACAAGGGCCATATATGTCAATTCCGAAAGTTATATTAGCACCCCCCCCCCCCTACACTTTTGAATAAAAAACCACAAGGGCTAGTTGTGCAATTACCCTAAAGTTTCAAAACAAACGCGGGGTACCTTTTCATTCTAACAACTTTATACCGACTTTTCCTGCCAAAACACCCAACAAACCCAACTCTTCCCAAATCTCTTCCCCGTCTCTACTTTCCAACCACCCACCTTCGTATTTACATCTTCCACATCATTTTGCACACGTGGCAACCTCTAATTGGTGCGAACACCTCACCAAAGACATCCAACGGCCTAAAAATCAAGTTTAAAAGTGTCAAATGGCTTGAACGATCGAAAGTGTCTCATCCTCTCTTCACCCTCCATGCCAATAAATAAGAGCTTGTATTTCAGTTTTAGGGAGAGTTGTGTGTTAGTTAGTTCAATTTTCTTTGTAATTTTCTCTTTTAAGCTTACGTGGTAATTGATTCATCATTTTCAATTGAGGGCTATTAAATCTTTCAATTCAGTTTTTACTCCTTGTTCCTAAATTTGTAATCTTTTTTTCAAAGTAATAAAGCAAGTTGAGTTGATTTGTGATTTATAGTTTGTCAAGTAATAAGCTGTTTTTAGCTAATAAGCTTGAAATAAGCTCAATTTAGCTTATTTTGTTTTCTCTAATCACAAATTTTCAGAATGTAATAAAAGCTTTCTAATACTGTAATTGCCACTTTTGTTACATGCCTATGTCATATGATTCAAGTTGAATGAGTTTGAAGCAAATGAAGGAGTAATAAGCTCATTTCAGCTTATTGAGCTTAACTCGAGGTTATTAGTAGGCAAGGTAGCCATATAGGAATTGAGATTTAAGGCCACTTCACTCACAAGAGTGACCTATATGTTCAAGAGACTACATAAATCAAGGTGTTCAGTGTTTAATTCAGCATTTTATAGCTTAATTTGAGCATATAAAGTTATAATTCTGAGCTTTCATTGCTATTGCACACTCTTGTTCATCTTCTTTTCAAATATGTTTATTTAGGTTTATTTTTTATATAGTCTTGAGTTTCATTAGTTTAAATCCCTGTTAATTTTCGATCTTGCCTTTTAATTCTGTAAAGTAGTAAGGATTGACCTAGCTAGTTACCAGTTTCATTTCTTTTATAAGCTTTAGTTTTTAGTGCTAAAATAGTATTAATATATAGTACTTAAGATTTAAAGTCTGTGTAGTAAAAGGTTTTAGCCATTTATTAGTTTTAGAAATAGACTATTAAGTTGAAATATATTTGGATAGAATGGTTAAATTATTGTTAGGATAAGGTGTTATTGACCTTTAAAATGTCAACATGTACCTGTCACAGCATTTTTTTTTTTTTTTTCTTTTTTCTTTACATAAGTTGCAAGGGGTTTTTTAAAGTGTTCAAGTTTTAAAAAAAGGATTGTGGAGAACTTAGTTTTGTAGAATTTTAACAGATTTATATCTTAAAAAAGCTACTACAAGTCACCAGGACACGATTTGTAGTGTTAAGTAGTTTAGATTGAAGAGATATTTAAGCATTTTTCGAGTTCCAAATTTGGTTAGTAGTACACTTAGATACATTATAGTGAGGTGGTTTACTGAGTATTTTAACTAAATATTTTGCCTGCACTTTAGAATTTACAAACTAAATCAAGCATAAGCATACATACTACAGTAAGTACTGCTAGAGTTTCAACCACATTTCTATATAGTTTATAGCTCTTGTAATTTAGGAATAGCACTTATATTAAGTACCATTAATAGTACCCATTAGCTCAACAAAGAGTAATCTTTAAGTTTCATTTTCAAGCTTTTAGTCTAGCTTAATTGTTCTTGTAAAAGTGGCAGTAGCAGCAGCTTAGATTTTTAGCTTATCTCTTTTGATTTCTAATTTCTAGTTGTTATTTCAAAATTATCCTTTATACTATGTGTACTCTATAACATGAGGATAGCTTATTTCCAAAATTCAGTTTCTAGGAATTAGTAAAAACTAATTAGCTTATAAGGATTTACATTAAATCAGTGAAATAAGCTGAAACCATTATGCTTTTTTGAAATCAAATTTCTTGCTAGTCTAGATTACTATTAGCTTATTTCTTTTTAGATATCCCTAGTACAAATCACAAGCTTCTTATAGCTTCTTTTGGTTTTAATTTTCATTGAATAATAAGCTAGATATAAGCCAAAGTTTGAAAAAGTTTGAATTTTCAAAGAAAAGCCTTAGTTTCTGTAATGCAGGATTAGAAGTTAAATTTCTAGCTTATCTAGTTGATAAAAGCTCAAAGTGCTTTTATTAAAGTTGTAGTGTATAAGCTCAGGTCCAACTTGAAGTTTAAAGTTTTGCACTAATTTTTATTTTTTAGATAATGGCCAAAACTAAGCCAAAATCGTAGGGTCAAGTTGGTAACTTTTTATTCAATTACGTTTAAGTTGTTCCCTGTTTTCATGTCTAGTGTAAATTTTTGATTACTTCCCGCCTACCCTTTACTTTCAATTGTTGCACTTTCTACCTTATTCTTTTAGGATTAATAAAATAGTTTTTAATATTTTTAAAATTAGTTTAATAAAATTAGGTTTTAGGTTTTAATTAGCAAATTAGGGTGTGTCATGTTAGTAGAGAATTTGGGCATTTTCATAATACATTAGATATTCTGCACATTTTCATAGTTAAAAATCATTTTCTTTATTTTTCCAATCAAATATGTATTTCCTAGAAATTAAAATAGGTTTTAGGGTACATTTCCATTTTCTTAATAAATTCTTTAGTAGAAAATTAAAAAATAGTTGGAAAAATTTAATTCTTTTTGTAAAAAATTTTCTTTTTCCTATTAGAAATTTTTTTTTTATGTGAGACAAATAAAAACTGATTTTTAGTGTAAATTTTTTAGAAAAAGTTTATTTTTAGTTAATTCATTTTTCTTAAAAAATTCATAGAAAATTCAAAAATAGCTAAAAAAAATTTCTAATTCTTTTTCCTAAAATTTTCTTTTTAAATTGCGATTTTTTAGGTAAAAATTTGTTAAAAGAAGTGCCTTAGATTGTAAATTTCAGTTTTAGCTCAGTTTTTATTTTCGTTATTAAAATTTTCGTGCTAGTTAATTGTTTTCTTAGTTTGTGCTATTATATTCGTAGTAATAAATTCAAAGTTTAAAAATCCCTTAATCCATTCTTAAAACTTGGAATCCAATCTATTCCTGAATCTCAATCACTGACTTCGTTGTATACGACCCAGAAAAAATACTTCCGCGTTTTAAAAATATACGTTATGCTTTTTTCTTAATGAGGAATTTTATCCTTTGTATTTTCTCTTGGTTTGAGATGTAATTTGAAAAGAATTGTCACGGATTTATACTATACATATATAAAATTTGACTAGTGCTTATTACCTCAACCAAAATTTTTGGCGCCAGAATGCCGGTGGAGAAACGTGAACCGTTATTTTTAAAGGATTATTTCGTTTGAATTAAGAGTTTAAGACACCTTCCGCCTTTTTGGAACGTTATTTTTGCTAAATTTTTGAATATATTAAATAAAAATACAAAACTTCATTACTTCGATTCCTATAAATTAAGTATTGCACCAAAAAAAATAATAATAATAAAAATTTGGATACTAGCTATCCATCTTAAACCATTCCAATAAACAACAAAATTAAAACGAGAGTTCTTGTCGAGGTACGACGGACCTTCGAGTTATTACAAACAAAAAAGGTAGTATAAAGGACGGTGATAGCTAATGCTAAGAAGTCATTGCGGCTCGCTAAGCCTTTCCGCTCACTTGTGCGTAATCTTGGAGACTTATCGTGAAGCTTGTAATTAACGGTTGCCAAAAATATTTTTCTTTTTGTTTTCCTTCCTAATAAATACTAAAAAATTGTAAATTTCCCCAAATAATCTTCAATAAACCAAATTCTTCTTTTTATTATTTTCACTAGTGCATGCGCACTCGTTCTTCCTTGGAATACACAATTCCGAGAAGACGTAATCGTCGACGTTCCCCGACAACAACAAGAGGCAATCCCTCTCATTCCGGATCCGAGATTCCAATGGCCGATGACCGACCTATGGCCGAGCAACTTCAAGCTCCCACCGGGGGGTTTGAAAGTGCTATAGTTGTACCACCCATCAATGCTCAAAATTTTGAACTAAAATCCTCTCTCATTAATCTTGTTCAAAATCGAATTTTTCGAGGAGGTAATGATGAGGAGCCTCATGCTCATATTCGTCATTTTGAGAGCATAACTAATAACCAAAGGTACCCGGATGTACCTAACACCACCATCAAACTTCTTCCTTCATTTTCCCTCTAACGGGGGTTCAAATACATGGCTGACAAAGAACCCCCGAAACGACTATTCTTACAAGGGATGACTTATGTCTAAGTTCATCAACTTTCTTCTTTCCAACCGTTCTTAAGACAACCAATCTTCGGAATGTAAATAACGAAATTTTCGATAAATTTTTGGCTCACGAATCTTTCTCCAGAAGCTTGGGAACGTTTACAAGGAACTTCTTAAGGAAGTTTCCATCGAACACGGGTTGTCTACGGCTACATAGCACCAGGTATAGACACAGTTCATAATACTATGTCGATTTTGAGGCTAATAATGATGCAAGATTCTCAGATATTACCGCTGTCCCGGTTGGTAATTTTCTCTACAAAAGTCCAACCGAAGGATTACAAATCATAGAGAATAAAGCCAAAGTTAGATGTTCACAAGAAACGCCGTGATGCGAGTGAGCGAATGCTCCTACCAAGCTTACTCCCTACTTCTTCATCATACTCACTTTCGAATGCCAACAGATGGCAGCGGCAATTAAGAGGATAAAAGAAATCTTTGACGTTTTAAGGAATGCGATGGAAAAAATATGAAATGAAAACTCTTGTACCTAGCTCCCTTTCCTATTAAAGTGTGGAGGAAAGGTGTACTACTTGTGGAGTAAACATAAGTTATAATAGTGGCCCAATGACTAGGGGAGGTTATGAGTATCCGGTTTATCATGATAATTTCCAACAATTTCAACAAACCGCTTCGGTCGGTAACTTTGTTCAAAATGGAAATTCCGGATACCGTCCTCCCAACTTAGCGAACCAAATAAGACCACCGGGCTTTACTCAACCCAATCCACAAGCTTCTAGACCTAACCAAGGATACAATGGGAACCAAGGGTATAATGGGACTAGGAATGTGAACCAAACCAATCAAGTTAACCATGGAGCTAACTCGGGCTTAACACAACAAGCTCAAGCTTATCAAGCCCCGAGTACACAAGTTCCGGTGACTTATGCTAGATTTGAGGCTTACACAAAAGCAAATGATGTTACTTTGAATAATTTGCAAAAGAATTTGAATGATTTCAAAAAGGAACAACAAGATTTTCAAAATGAGCAAAGGAATTTTCAAAATATGATGCTTAACATGTTTCAAAAGCAAATGGGAAATAACAATGCATCAGGTTCAGGAACTTTACCTAGTAATACTATCACAAATCCAAGGTGTGAAGCTAGAGCCATTACGACTCGAAGCGGACTTTCTTACACACCGGTGCCACCAATTCCTCCTCCTCTCTTTGATGAGAATGAATCTTTGACTGAGAAGGAAACCGAGGTGACCAAGGATAAGGTGCTACCGAGCACCAAAGACATCCAGCCTCCGGTTATCCAAAAATCTCATGATCCGGTTAAGCCGGTTAGCAGTCCAATTTCTCCTGAGCTTTCTTCTGCTCAAGTTGATAATTCTCTACCTTCAAAAGAACCTTCTAAAAAGACCCACCTTCCATATCCTCAAAGGATGAAAGCTCAAAAACAAAAGGAGAAAAATGATATGCAGCTTCATAAGTTTCTAGAGATGTTTCAAAAGCTGCATTTCAACATAAGTTTAGCTGAAGCTTTAGTTCTCATGCCAAAGTATACTCAAATGATGAAAGCTCTTCTTTCTAACAAAGAAAAACTTTTAGAAGCAGCTAACACACCTTTGACCGAGAATTGTTCGGCGGTGATCATGAAGAAACTTCCTGAGAAGTTGGGTGATCCCGGCCGTTTCCTTATCCCATGTGACTTTACCAAGATGAGTAAATGTATGGCCCTAGCTGACTTAGGGGCCAGCATTAATCTCATGCCATTAGGGATTTATCAAAAGCTTAAGCTACCTGAGCTTGTCACAACCAAGATGACCCTCGAGCTTGCCAATGGTTCATTAGCCATTCCAACCGGCATAGCAGAGGATGTACTTGTAAAAGTTGGACATTTCTCTTTTCCAGCTGACTTCGTGGTAGTCGATTATGAGGTCAACTACCGAGTACCTTTGATACTTGGTAGGCCTTTCTTAAGGACCGCACGGGTCTTAATTGACGTCCACGGGGAAGAGCTTGTGATAAGGGATGGTATGGAAAGGATAGTTTTTAAACCAGACGGTAGTCAAGACAAAGAGTCAATCCACATGATGGACATTTATGATGACCGGTTCAAAGATGTTTGTGAACCTGAGAGTAATGATTCTTCTTCTCCCACATCTACTATTGTTGAAGAGTTTGACTCTCTTGTGGGAGAAATTATCAAACAAAAGGAAGAAGTTAAGGAAATATCTGACCCAGTTGCTAGAAGAAGGGCTTGTTTTTCAAAATTAGAGAATTTTAGAATCATTCACCAAGGAAGAGTTATTCATTCACCTCAAATTGCTTCCGTAGGTGCAATTTCACACATCTTTCCAAACAATAATCTTGAGGACTCTTTCAAAATGGGGGATGAGGATCTTAACTTTATTCCAAACAAGGAATTAGACAAAGAAGATCTCATTCCAATCCCAAGAGAGTCCAAAATTGGAAAAGAGTGTGATTTTCCTCTTTGTGATGATTTTCAAAGTTTCAAGACTTTTTCAATTCTTGAGGAAGAAATAGAAGAGTTTTTAAAACATGATGAATCTTTAGACATGGATTTAAATGATGAATTTAGTGATGAGGAGGGTGATGTAACTTACTTGGAAAAATTGCTTGAAGTTTTAAATGATGATCCTTTTTCAC
Source organism: Tanacetum coccineum (assembly GCA_026074375.1). Classification (NCBI taxonomy): domain Eukaryota; kingdom Viridiplantae; phylum Streptophyta; class Magnoliopsida; order Asterales; family Asteraceae; genus Tanacetum; species Tanacetum coccineum. The sequence goes on from BQNB010116009.1 coordinate 20,495, forward strand.
CAATTACTCCTCTTGAGTTCAAAAAGGAAGATAAAAATGTTGAATCTTTAGAAAGAAAGACTAAAGAGGATTTTGAAACAAAAGACGAACCTAAGTCCAAAAAAAAGTTTCAAGTTGTTCATCCTGACATTGTAATTAGGAGTTAGAGGTTAGTCTTTTGGTATTGTTCACAGTTTTAAAACCATTTGAAAACATCGATCAAGGTACTTTGATAAAAATCAAAACATTTAGTACCTTGATGGTTTTACTTTTCAGAAAAACTCCCTCTGCATATGTGCATCGATAACCAAAAATGTTTAGCACATACGAGGAAGGAGTTCACACATGAGTCTTTAAGATCACATTATACAAGTTATGTATATTTTAATCACATTTTCTCCCCTTATCAAAAATGTCAAATCTCTTGATATTTTGAATATCAATTGATTCAAATATATATATAAAAATTATTTAGGGAGAAAAAAATTCAGATTTATCAGAACCAAGAAATCACTTCACTTCATAATTAAGAACAAGAAAAGTAGGAAGAAGATGAGAAGAAATTGTAGAGAGAGAGACAAGAGAGAGAAAGTGAGAGAAAGAGAAGTTTACTTGTAAATGTGAAAAATACAAAAATGACCAACTCACCTCACCTACCTTGGTGAGATGTATATGTATCAAACTAAAAGGCTTGCATGCCTTTAGTATTTCTACAGGTCGGGCTCGGGATTACTTGGGCTTTCGCCCGATACACGTGACCGGTTAGCTTACATTTAAGAGCTCGTTTACCTGTCTAGCCTATTACAACGTATATTAAATAATGACCGAGACCTAATATAATTAATGAACGAACTTCCATTGTTCGACTTAATATTTTGAGGCTAACAATCTCCCCCGAAGTGAGTTCATTGTGACACTCCTTCGTGAGATCAATGAAATTGATTTTGTCGTTAAGCTCTTGTCTTTGTCT
>BQNB010116010.1:0-10961 GCA_026074375.1 Tanacetum coccineum
TACCCATAAAGATAACCTCTAAGCATAACAAAAGACAAACGCGAATAGCATCTTCGTCACATAGTTGGCTAAAGTACTCCTCATCCTCAATAACACCAACTAAATCAAAGCTTGTTATACTTAAACCTACCTTATGAGGGAACACCCTTTTTTTAAATTTCATGTCACCCTTACTATAGCTGCTGAAACTAACTGCACCAAATCTAAAACCCGTGATAAGACAAAACTCCCTACGACCAAAATGTAGCCCACGTCCATTGACATAATATGTTAAAGGCATATCATAATGAGCATCATTAATCCAACATTGTTTTTGTTGCATATAATCAATCATATGTGATTCATGATCAAAATAGGCTAAATCTAACCATCTGCCAAACAGGTTGTCCTAAATATCTTCCTTAGATTATAGTCCAATTTTCCTTTGATAACTTCAATTTACTTCTTATAATTACTTTTGCTTCATAATTCTAAATTAAAATTAAAATGAAATAATAAACAACAATAATTATACATAACACAACATTAGGAATCGTGCATACATAAGGTATTAGATTTAGCATAACATTCATAGATGATGTTAAATAAAACAACGATAATTATACATAACACAACATAAGGAATCGTGCATGGACAACACTAACTTAAAGACAACATAGATTAAACATTAGACAACTAAACTTAAAAACAACAACTTAAACATCATGACCGAAGCTTAGAAAAAGAGCACACAAGACCAAGCTATCCAGCAGATCAAATTATGAAGTGCTAAGTTGAACCACATAGGAAATCTTTTTTAGGACCTTGATTTGGATGTCACTGACACTAGCCATTAAACACCTTATTTTGGCAAGATCAGAATCATTCATTTCCCTCAACAACTTAGCACTATCATAAGCAAGTGTACAAGGACAGTTATCAAGCTCACCAATGAGCATTTCCCTCTCACTAACACATAAAGACAAGTTCTCAACAATCATGTTCATATTATCAGCAGTGATCAAGTCTCTTTGGTTCTCACTTTCAAACAGGAAAATCATCATGTCTTTGAGGTTGTTGGAATTAGCAATGGCAGATAGTTCTAAAAGAGTAGACATTTTTTAGTTACAAACTGTTATGGAAAGGATGGTTGATTAGGGTATGAAAGTTAACCTAATATGCACTTCTTATATAGGCAAAAAGAATAACTATAAATGCATGTCAATTCAATGTGGTTGGAAAGTATGGCAAGTACAAAAAAGATTTTCAATACCCTATTTGAAAAGAAAACTCTATTAAAGTCCTTCTGGTTAGCAGTATATTTTCAGGAGAGGGAGGTATTTTTGTCTTATTAACTCATTATATACATATATATTACTTGGACCATGAAATAATAAGGGGCAAAGTTGTTCAACTATTCATGTAAACATAGTTCAAGTGAATATTGTTTTATACATGTCAAAAAAACTAACATCTCAGTTCAAATCATAAAACAACTTTGGTATAGCATTTTACAAATTGCAAAACATGTTTTCATACTTCATCCAAAACCCAATACTACTTCTGTCAAATGTCCTTTATAAGTTGCATAAGATTCAAACCAAACCAAATTTATGGTATTACCACACATTGGCATACACACACAAGTTGCAAAACTAATTAACAAATATTGATACATTATATTTGGGTCATGTCGTAATTCAATACAAACACAGAACAATTAAAGGATTTTATGGTAGACTTTGCAAGTCGCATAAGATTTGTAACTACCCAATACTACTTCTGTCAAATCATAATTATTGCAAATTTCCAGATAGTGTAAAACAATATCAAATTCTTTATATATAATTATTACAGAATGTGAAAAATAATATCAAAGGCACTTACCTTAGCTAACAACATGGTTTGAACGATAATTTAAAGGGTTTCACTGGAATAATATTTCAAACCTAACCCAACCCAACAAATTGGACCTAATTTTCATACAATAAAATATCAAATACATGTACAATCACTTCAAAAATAGTTGATCCATAAGATTACTAGATCCCTAAACACCAATCGGTAACCTATTCAATCTAATATTATGAACACGATATCCGGGGCTATAAATTGGGACGGTTTGATTATTATGGGATAATGTGTGTGTGTGTGTGTGTTTATGGTGTCACAGATTATGTGTTCATGTGTGTGTTTTGTGATATGTAGCTGAATCGAGTGTGTGTGTGTTCCATTGAATTAGGGTGTTTGGATGTGTGTGTTTTGTGATATGTATTTTTTTTTTGTTTTTTGTTTTTTTAAAAAAAATAAAAATAAAAAAAATATATTTTTCAACCAAGTTGCATAAGTTTTACTAAGTCGCATAATAATAAATGTCTAATCAATTGTATTAATTACACTATTTAAGGTACAAGTCGCATAAAATATACATAAAATAGAATTAATTTCAAATCAATATCAAATCACTGGTATCTAATTTACTATTCATTATTGTACAAGTCGCACAAAAACAAGTTGCATAAAATAAAAAATTATTTCATAAAGTAAAAAATACAAAGTCGCATAATAATAATAAAAAGTCGCATAAAAAAATTGCCACATATTTGTACTTGAAATAGTACACCAAATTAAGGAAAAAGGGGTATTTGGTCATTTTACATATGGTTGCATACGTAGCATTAGTTGTTTAGGTCGCATAGGGCATTTGAGGAAAAACCAAAGAGTTGAGGGCATTTTGGCAAAGAGTAAACCATTTGAGGGCAATTCAAGAATTTTCCCAATTATCAACTAAAACTTTATAAATACATCAATATGTATGTATTTATAATTTGTGTGTGATATCATAGGTGAAGAACGAGATATTAACACTAGTCGACATGACATGACGACATCCTTATTCCTTTATAGTTCACTCTTCCCTTTAGTCTCTCGCCTTGACCTTGACGGCAACATACTCTCTTCCTCCCTTTCTGATTCCTCGCATTGACCTTGACGGCTGCTTCAGTTTTAATAGGTTTATTGAATCCTATTGCTCAAGGAATGTTATGCCCCGAGTATAAATGCAAAACTTATTATCCGAAATGCTTACTAATTTATATTGAAAGGCAATATATTATTGAGCTTTCATTTTTAGGGCTATTTTTTGTGCTTTGAGATTCGACAGCAGCTTATCAAGACAAAAAAGTTAGGGTTTTCACTTCTCGATGGTTTTGGTGTCGGTAGACTATTGGGAGATTTGTATTAGAATATGATAATTCACCATTGAAGGCTAATTGATTTGCTTGCCTTCAATTGATAACAACTATCCAAACATATTTTGGCTTAGAATTCTTTATTTCAATTTGGTTATTGTGAGTGTTTGGATTGTTTATTTTGTAGAGGTAAAATTCCCCCGTCTTAGGCAATCGTATGATAAAATAGAGATTTCGTTGATTTTCGTCTGTCGGAATGAGTGAATCAGTCTTTTCTCAATTTGGAAAAACAAGTAATTTAGAGTTGAAAAAAAGCATGACATCAGGTTTTTGTTTTTTTTTTTTTTTTTTTTTTTTCCGTTGAAAGATTTTTGTAAATTATCTTGGTACTTTTTTCTTTGATGTTACCATCAGGTTTTTGGTGAACAAGGCTTTCTAATGTCGAGCGAAATGGTGTACATATTTAGACTTGGATGGGGGGGGTGTATTGGAGGCTGATATACACGTATTGGAGGCTGATATATTATAAGTTGATATCTTATTTAGTTACCATATTTCAATTAGGTCATTCTAGAATATAATATCTTGGTGTGCAAGATATAAAGATTGTATAAATACATGACAAAGAAAAGAAAAAAAATAAGCAATAAAAGTTGTTTTTTATCACAAGTTTACATGAATGTCATTAAAGTCTGGTTTCCTTAAAAACTCAAGTATGTACAAATCAATAATGCACATAGTAAAATAATTTAGACAATTGCGTGCACAATGTTCACCAATTTGTAAATATACACCAAATGTGTCACGTGATGTGCCGAATGCCAATTGGTGTATGATGAAAGTGCATTTCGTAATAACACTAAAACCAATTTGATCCGTACAATCGTGCTGACTTTAAACAAATGAAAATGCCCGGGAAGAGGATCAGAAGTATAAGTAGATATACCTTTGACTATTTCTAAAATAGTTTCCTGCTCATTCAATATCGACGTCTAATAAAATACTTGAAATATTTTGAATTATTTTCAAAATAGTCCGCCGACAAACATTCTTCTGCACAATATTTTAATTTCTGCATTAAATTACAAGCATTTGATTTCTTAGACCTATTTACACATATTTACACTATGCATAACCCTTTTAAAGGCTCATAACGAGTCAACAAAATTTAATTGTATAATGTTTTGAACCACTCGATGATTATAGATCTCTTTAAGCCATCGAAGCATAAAACATGTTTTCACTATAGTTTAAAGCTTTTAGAGCTCTCCGCTATTTTAAAAACTCATCATTTTGGATGCACTAAATAGTAACAAACTTACATAACGAAAAACAAAATTATGTTTTTTTCAAGTCTTTTTTCTTCATCTTTGACCATAATTATCTCTTGTTATGTTATATGTTACTTGATGTAAAATATATGAATTGATAGAGTTTTGAATGTATCATTCATTGGTATAATTTTCATTAAGTATTACATAACACATATATAAATATTTATGGTCAAACTTGATGAAAAAAGACCGCAAAGATTCTATTATGGACACTTAATATGGGACGGAGGGAGTAACAAACTTGCATAACGAAAAACAAAATTATGTTACTTTGTTTAACCGGTTATTAAATTTCTTTTACACGGAGTAGAACAATACTTTAGTTATCAAGTAGTAAATAGTAAAATACTTTGTAAAAAAATGTTCACATTTTCCAGAATAACATTAATTTGGGCCTTAACCATATCATTTAATCAAACACTTATAACCGATCTTCTAAATAAATAAATAAAATAAAAAAAAGAATAAAATCGCAAATCACAAAACTAGTAAAAGTCAACCTAAAGATTTGATGAGGGAATTATCAACTGAAACTTTAGAAATAATTTGTGCGGAGTATGTATTTAATTTGTGTGTGATATCATAGGTGAAGAACGAGATATTAACACTAGTCGACATGACGACATCCTTATTCGTTTATAGTTCACTCTTCCCTTTAGTCTCTCGCCTTGACCTTGACGGCAGCTTCAGTTTTAATAGGTATATTGAATCCTATTGCTCGAGGAATGTTATGCCCTTAGTATAAATGCAAAACTTATTATCCGAAATTCTTATTTTATACAAATGATGTGAATGTATTAACGTACTTATAATCTTTAAGCTATAACAACCGGTCAGCATATGTGGTACAAAATATTCATCGACCTTAAAAATCAAAATAGTAAACTTGAATACTTGATTATGAATGAATATTATAGGTACATGATGATTTTGCACTTGTGTATGATTTAGTTATTAAGGCTACGATTCACTTTTTAGTCGTTGTGGTGATGGGCTTTATGAGAAGTAACCCATCTGCCCAAACCTGTTTGATAGCCCAATTTATAAAGATTTTCATATGTGAATTCTTGGTCCAATAAGCTAAAATGATGTAGCTAGGGGTGTTGATCGATTCGGTTATCGGGTTGGTTGGTTTGTTCGGTTATTTTAGGGTCAACCCGAAAACCGAACCTGTTTATTTTTTTAACGATTTTCATAAGTTTTTCACTTCACTCCATGAAAGTCCATTTTCATAATCTTTGTAATATATTTAATGCTTTTGAGTGACCAATCAACTTAGAGGTTATGACTATAAATTTTGTTGGAGACATTTGTGAGGTATGATATGTGAAATAGGTGTTATACGTATGTAATAATTTTTTCGCTTTTAAAAAAACTATTAAAATAAATAAAAAGTTTGCTTCTATAATCAGAATGCAAGGTGAATACTCCATTCAGATCACGTCACATAAAACCCAATTTAGTGACTTGCTTTGTAAGTGTTACTAAAAGTGATATATGAAATTATTCCTTTTTTCATTTATGCTTAGGACATCTATATAATTGAGTCATGTGACCAACCAATGGCGGAATGAGGAAGTTAGAGAACGGGAAAAAAATTTATTAATAAAAGTCGTTGTGCCAAATAATCTTTTGATAAACCTCTTACAGCTTTATAAAATACTCATATAAATCAAAAAGGCATAAAAATTATCAAAGTTCAAAGGAGTTTAGAAATTAGTAATTTCTTGCTCAAATAATAATGAAATAGCTGGCTACAATGGTTAAACTCCTTGAGTTAAAACACAAAAAATATGAATTTCACAGGAATAAATTGTTATAATTCTCATATATTGTTTATAGAAGACTAGTTGGTTACCCGCGCATAGCGGCGGCAATAAATTTTTTACTGATTTAACTTTTTACGTAATTTCCTACCGGCTTAGTAATTTCGTTTCACAAATGTATGTGTTCGTTGGGGTTTCCCGTAACACCATATTAACATCTTATTCTTCGATGTAAAAAAGAAAACCTCTCTCAGAAACAAGTATTTAAACATATCATGTTTATATTAATTAAGATTTAAAGTTGTAAAAAAATGATAAATCAACATAAAAATAAAACCATTAAAATGTAAAAAAAAATTATAAAAATATATCAAAATTGATGTTGAATTAACATCCGCCCCTTTAACCAACTCATAAATCTTTTTGTAAATCTCTTAAAGCTTTATAAAATCTCATATAACTCAAATGCATAAAATTATCAAGTTGTTTAAGAAATTGAAGATTTTCATGCCAAATAATCATGAAATAGCTGGCTACAATGGTTAAACTCCTTGAATTAAAACACAAAGAATATGAACTTCACAGGAATAAATTGTTATAATTCTCGTATATTGTTTATAGAAGATATTTTTTTTTGCTAATAACAATGCGTGGTTTGTAATAAAAGATAAAATACAAAAGCTGAAAAAACACATGAACCACTTGTTTTTATGTGGAAGCTAAGCCCAACCCTTGGGATGGGATAGAAATTTTCCATGAAGAAACTTGTCATTGACTAACGTTTACTCATTAACATTGACCTGGAAAAGTAAAGGATTCTATGCATGACGTAGTAGTATATCAAGATTAGTTTTCAATAATTCCTGATAAATAAACAAACATCAATAATGTCGTCTACTTCCTCTAAAAATATTACATGTGATCATATGCGCATTTTTCCTTATGTGCTTATGATGCTTGTATTGATGTTACCAAATACGAATGCTAATAATTTCAACAAATCGTTAGAAGCAAAGGCTCTAGCGGATTGGTGGGGTATGTATGGTTCAGATTATTGTCATGGGTATTATGTCACTTGCAATGAAGGAGGAAGCGTCATTTCAATAAAGTTCGACTGTATTTATCGTTCTGGTCCATATGATCTCGGAAGCCTTGACTTCTCTTCATTTCCTAACCTTGATCGCATTGTTATTGAAAACTGCCACTTAGAAGGAAACATTCCAGAGCACATTGGTATGCTATCAAATCTGGCCCATCTTTCACTTTGTGGGAATAATCTAAATGGTACGTTACCTGTTTCACTCACCAATCTTACCAAATTAGTAGAACTTGATCTTTCTGGAAACAATTTCACGAGTACTATCCCATCTCAGATAGGGAACTTGAAGAATTTGCTTCATCTTGATCTTAGTCGTAACCAATTTTCTGGTCTCATCCCTTCATCTCTTGGTTCCCTGGTTAATCTCACCTACCTGGATCTTAGTCGAAACAACTTTATAGGTCCCATCCCTTCATCTCTTGGTTCCATGGTTAATCTCACGTACCTGGATCTTAGTCAAAACAACGTATTAGGTGTCATGCCTTCATCTCTTGGTTCCATAGTTAATCTCACCTACCTAGATCTTAGTCGAAACAAGTTTATAGGTCTCATCCCTTCATCTCTTGGTTCCATGGTTAATCTCACCTACCTAAATTTTAGTCGAAACAACTTTATAGGTCCCATCCCATCATCTCTTGGTTCCATGGTTAATCTTGCCCATCTGGACTTGAGAACAAATAAACTCAATGGCTCCATCCCACAAGAACTAAGTAACTTGAAAAAGTTAGAGGTACTAAACCTTGGTGACAACGATCTTGGTGGTCATATACCTTCAAGTTTTGGTAATCTAAGTGCACTAAATTTTTTAAGCCTTGGCATGAATCACATTATTGGTTCTATTCCTCTAAATATAACAAATTTGAAGTACTTAGAGCATGTCGACCTTAATCATAACCATCTTTTGGGTCCTGTTCATCCTGAATTTGGAAAGTTATCACAGCTCGTTTATCTTGATTTGTCATTAAACCACTTGTCAGGAAACTTGTCATTTCAAACTCCCTGTAATTTTGAACATCTAGATCTATATAAGAATCTAATGACTGGAGTTGTCAAATCACTAAATGTTTGCAATGAATTAGAGTACTTGGATCTCAGCAGCAATAATTTTGTTGGAGAAGAACTTAATTATTTGGATTTCTTACATTTGAGGTTCTTAAATCAGTCTGAGAATCATCTCACCACAATGGACAATCGATACAGAATACAGCCTTGTCAAATACAGCCTGATTGTCAACTCACCATTGATTCTCCGATACAGAATACAGCCTTATCAAATAATGCTTCAAGTGGACAATCGATCTGCACACAACATAGGCAAAGAAACAAACTAGTTCACCTTTTGGCCATTTTTCTTCCCATCATTGTTTGGATTTGCTTCTTGCTTCTTGGTTATGTGTGCTACCATCGTCACAAGACTACCAACGATAAAATCGAGCTGGAAACAATAAAACACGGAGATGTGTGCGCGATAATTAATTATGACGGAACAATTGCATATGAAGACTTCATCAGCGCCACAGAGGATTTTAACCTCAAATACTGCATCGGGACCGGTGGTTATGGTAGTGTTTACGAAGCGAAATTACCTAGCGGAAGAACATTTGCATTGAAAAAACTCCATAGATTTGAAGCTAAGCAACCAGCATTCGACCAGAGTTTCAAGAATGAGGTCCATGTGTTAACCAACCTAAGACACAAAAACATTGTGAAACTTTACGGTTTTTGTTTGCATAACAAATGCAACTTCCTTGTATATGAATACATGGAAAAGGGGAGCCTATTTTGTGCGCTGAACGACGATGAACTAGCAGTTAAAGTGGATTGGATGAAGAGGGTGAACATTATAAAAGATGTCGCACATGCGTTGGCTTACATGCATCATGATTGCAATCCACCTATCGTTCATAGAGACATATCGAGCAACAACATTCTTCTAAACTCAGAAATGGAAGGATTTGTTGCCGACTTTGGGGCAGCGAGATTGCTTGATCCTGATTCATCTAACCAAACAGTAATAGCCGGAACTTTGGGATACATTGCCCCAGGTACGTAATTATTTATATATGCACTTATGCTTCTTAATTTTACATCTACAAGCCATTTAAACTTCGCTAACAATAACTTGGTATGTGTGATTATATAGAACTTGCATATGGCATGATTGTGAATGAAAGATGTGATGTTTATAGCTTTGGAGTGGTTGCTCTTGAAACAATTGGAGGCAAGCATCCAGGAGACCTCCTGTCATCACTCAATTATTCTACCAGTCGTGGTACAATGCTGGAAAATATATTGGACCAGCGACTCTCTTATCCGACCGATAGGCTAATTGAGAAAGAAATCATCCGTGTTGGTCATGTGGCACTGTCATGCGTTCTCACAGATCCAAAAGCCCGACCAACAATGAGAGAAGTTTGTCAGGAGTTATCATGTTGAGGGCCTCGTTCAGTCTACGATCTCACAGCTTCGTCAGTTTGAGAACAACCACTATACTTATAATGCATATATTTTTTTTTTTTTGTAATGATTGTATATATATTAAACGTGCTTAGTCCATCTCACTTCACTCTAGCATGTTTTTTGTGGTTTCCAAAAATCTATAACTCTTGATGTGGGTCAGAAAGAAAATAGTTATTATCAGGAACAACAATGGTTTGCTTCGAGGCGGCTAGTGGTAGTCATATGGACCCTGAATACAAAGCATACAATGTGAAACATACACATTTGAACTATCTGAGGAAGTTTTTGGATAAGAATCAGATTGTTGGTAAAGTAAACAGAAAGTATTTACTCCGAACAGAAATGAGTTCACCTAGATATCTGCAAATTATAAAACTGGTTTGATATACAAACTGATACAAACTAAGTCTATAGGTAGTTTAACTTAATACGGAAGGAATGATGTGCAAGTGGATCTATCTGCAATTTCCTATATTCTCCTAAACAGTCCAGCTTTTCAAAACACTCAGATAATTACCTTGTTCATCCACAGAAAAATTGAACTCCTCTCCTCACATTGGATTCCTTGAACCATGAACCATCGAGCTGCATAATTAACATGAACAAAAATAGCATAATTACTGTAATATGCATAATAAGCAAGTAAGAAACCCATAGCGCTTAACTTATAGTCACAACCTAAACACTACAAATACTAAACTGCTATTTATGTTTCAACTTGTTTGGATACTAAATGTCAGTTAAGCACGAATGGAAGTTAACATCGGGTAACAATTGTTATCTAATAGATACTATCTACACAGTTGAAAAATCAAAGATTGAAGTATTGAACTGAAAGGCAGTTAGATAATCTCATGTGCAGCATCAAGCATTATAAAAATAAGGGAACCGACTAATCCTATAATTCACCTAAACCGCCTTTTCTGTATCACAAGTGATGATTGTATAAGGATCTGACATGAGCAGAAAAAATAAGTGTATATTTGATACACTTATTGTTGGATTATGACCATATATGAATTAATATATGTCCGAAAATATTTTCGAACTTAAGGGGACGCACACGTTTATATGTTAAATGACGAGAAAATATATTAATGTAATATATATTAAATGTATAACAAACGATCGT
>BQNB010116011.1:0-21443 GCA_026074375.1 Tanacetum coccineum
GATTTGGGAACCAAAAAGTTCACCGGAAATTATTATGATAACACCTCCGTTGAGAATGTTATATTTTGGTATTTTTACCAATTGGTGACTTTTATTTCTAAATTAAAAAGGAAGATTTTTTTATATTTTTGATTTTTCTATATTTTTTTTTTGCTTTTACTTATACTAAAAAGAAAAGGAAAATAATTTTTACTTTTTACATTTTATAATTTTTTTTAACTTTTGAATTTTAGAATAAGAATGAAACTTTCGAGGGTGAAAGGATCTTCAAACCAAATCAACAAACACAAAACGAAGGAATCGTAAACACTAGTCCCCGGCAACGGCGCCAAAAATTGATTGGTAGTTTTGCGTACCTATAAAATATATAATAGAAATACTACTTAGGTAAATTCCAACTATTCACCTTTAACCAAGGTAAAAAATCAAAACTTACAAAAATAATATATAATATATATAATATACGTAAGTTTAACCGGGTAAGTATGATCACCCGGGTCGTTATCCCCAATGACTAGTGAAATTGAAACCACGTTAAGGTTCGGATCCTGATTTGAATTAAGCAAAGATATGAAATTCTTTAAAATTTAAACTAATTAAAAACTATAAAAGTAATAAAACTCTTTTAAATAAAGTCCTAAAAATTTTATAAAAATTACACTAAATAAAGAAATTGTGCAGAAATTTTCTAAAAATAAAAGCCCTAATTTTTATCTTTTTATAAAAGTTTAATTAAACTAATTAAAACCTAACCCTAACTATTAATTAAAACTTAATAAACTAATTAAAAACTAACTTAGGGACTAACTGTGTAAAAGACTTAAGGACTAACGGGCTAAAACATTTAACGGGCAAGGATTAACTGGAAAACAACTAAAACAGAAAAATTACAGGAATGGTCCCTGAGGACTTACCCCGACAACAAACTAAGTCCAATTATAAGCTCAAATTCTAAAAGTGCTTATCACTAAAAACTTAAAAGAGCAAAGTTGTAAAGGAAGCTAGTAGGAGCAAAATTAATAAAAACTACTTGGGCTGAAAATAACAAATAAGCTCAATAAAAGCTTATTTTTGAACTGACCTCAGAAAGTGGGGGTTAACCCTTGGTTTTAGAAAATAAGCTATAAAAAACTCAACACTAGTTCAAAATGTAAAAGGAAAGAAGTTCTAATGAGCTTATGATGTGCTTAACCTAAAAATGAAAAGATAATAGAGCTTAAGGAACTTTTAGACTACTGAAAATGAGGGAGAAACAAGCAAACTCAGAAAATAAGGCATTTAGCACAAAATCCAAATGAGCTTAAAAGCTTAAAAAGCTAAACTAGACTCTAAAACTTTAAGGACTTATTAGACTACTTATAATCTATCTAATAAAGCTATAAAATCTAGACCCATAAGCTAAATTAAAATCCTAAAATTTCCAAATACTGTTTTTGGTTTTTTAGTTACTTTTGACAGCAAAATAAGCTAGGAGAATAAGCTAGAAAATGTAATCTAAGACTTATTCTATATTAAGCTATAACTAGACTTTAAAATGCTAAAAGATAAGCTATTAAATCCTACAATTACTGGCTTAAATTGAGATTTGAATATCAGCAGTACTAACTAACTTAGTACTGCTGATGTAAAGTTCCTTTTTTTAAACAGCTGAAATGGCTAAGAAAATAAGCAGTAAAATGAAAACTAAAACCTAAACTATATCAAGCTATATCTAGATTACTTCTATCTTGAATTTAAGAACCTAAATCCTACTTTTACTCAACTAAAAATTAAGCCAAAGGTAGCAGTACTAACTAGTGACAGCAGTACTAACTTTTTAGTTAGTACTGGTGCACTTTGGACAAATGCAAACCAAGAGTGCAGGTTTCCTAAGGGAAATCCTTCACTAAGACACACTCAAATTGTGTATCTAAACACAATGCTAGCAAGATCTAGCCCTTGGGGGCTTAGATCAAAAATTTGCACAAGTTTTTTACTTTTATAGGGTCAAACACACTTAACCAACACACCCTTTAAGACTAAGACATTTATGATTAATCTCCTACTTTGAAATCTATAAACAATGCTTAATACCTAGACAATTACTAGATTAAAACTACTTTATAAGCATGATTTAACAACTAAATAAGCAATAAATAATCTAAGACTTAAGCTACTTTAACTAAATTTTTTTTTTGGTTTTTAGAGGTTTTTAAAGACAAAAAAAAATGAAAAACTATGATTTAAACTAAGAAAATTGAAAACAGATAAACAACTAAGATGATTTAGCTAGATAAAACTCAAATAAGCACTAATAAGCAAAGAGAATAAGCAAATAAGCAGATCTAAATATAGAAAGCAATTAAATCACTATTTAAAGCTAGAATTAAAGGAAAATAAAGAGAAACTTACAAACTCCTCTAGCTAAACAAGAGGACCAATAAAGGCAGCTACAAGCTCCCTAGCTTATTAGATAGCTAGGGTAAGTCCTATGGGGATCTCTTCCAAGTTAAGATCCCCTTCCAAAAGCTCTAATCCAATAAGATCCATGTAAGATTAAACTGATTTAAGGTTTAGATAAGATTAATACTGAATTCAAATAGCTCTATTTCAGCTTATAGACTGAAAGAGCTTTAAATGAGCTTATTAGCTTTTTGAGACGACTTAGCTTATTAAAAATCTTTTTTGAGTAAAAAAGAAAAGAGAGCTTATAAATGACTTAATAAATTTCATTAATGAAAGTTACTGATTACATTACTTGAAAAGGAGATTACAAAACATTTTAAGAAAAAAAAATACGAAATTTAAGCTTAGACTAAAAATTACTAAAAACCTAGATATCGTGTGTGTGAGAAGTGAGGCCTATTTATAGGTCCTGAAAGAAGCTTCTAGGAATCTCATTGCCACTCCCTCCAATCTTTCATCTCAACCAATCATTTCTTCAATTCATCCAAGCACAATTGTTGGCCGTTTTGATCAAACAGAGGACACCTGAAGATGCCAGCGGTTTCATTCCATTGATGTACGGTTTGTGCTTCTTTTGTGAGTGTATTTAGAAGCACAAAAACCCAACTTAAATTTGTGCTATTTCACCATTGTTGACTGTGGCTTGATTGGGAAAGGTTAAGTAATCCTTTATATAGACTGAATTGTCCCTTTATTGTGTTAGAGAGTCCTCATAATATGCCCTAACACCCTTTAAATTTAGAAATACCCCCTTTTTTTTACCCCTGGATTGGTGAAAACGGGGAGACGTTAAGATTAACTAGCCTTCGCGCCTATATTTTGACAGTTAAAACTGTTGGACTTTGGTATATTTGCACTTTCAGTCCCTCACTTCCTATTCCCTATTTCAAGTTATAAATAACTTTTGGGAATTACAAGTTTGGTCCTTCTGAGTTGTTATAACAGGACAAGTGGGCTAGTTGTATGGGGTTTTGTTTGACTTTTATTGACTAGCTTCGACTAAGGCTTGACTGGATTTTGACTGGGGCCTTGGCTTTTCTGGCTTCCGGCTTTGATCCTTTTGGCTTCTTTTTGAAGCTCTTCTATTCACGTGTTCCCGTGCTTGCTTGTTTTTTGACTGTGTTCTTGTGATTTTTGACTTAACCATACATGCACACAAGACAAAACACTAATAAACAAAGCATATTTTTTGCCATTTTTGGTCTGTTTTGGGTTTTATTTAGGTTTTTTTAGGTATAAACGGATATGTGTATTCAACACATATCAAAAAATCCCCAAACTAAACGTTTGTGTATCCTCACTCAATATCACATGCCTTATAGGATTGACTAATACGCCTGTTGTGTTTATGGACTTGATGAACCGAGTATGCAAGCCATATCTTGATAAGTTCATCATAGTGTTCATCGATGATATTTTGGTTTATTCCAAGGACGAAGAAGAGCATGGAAAGCATTTGAAGATTATTTTGGAGCTGCAAAAGAAAGAGAGATTATACGCCAAGTTTTTAAAGTGTGATTTCTGGCTAGATTCAGTACAATTTATGGGTCATGTGATTGATCGTAGTTGTGTTCATGTTGATCCTAGGAAGATTAAAGCCATTAAAAGTTGGGCTACACCAATGATGCCAACGGAGGTGAGGCAATTTCTTAGATTGGCTGGGTATTATCGGAGGTTTATTAAAGGATTTTCTTTAACTTCTAAGCCACTGACTATGTTGATTCAGAAAAATAAGAAATACGAGTGGGGAAAAGAAGAAGAAGAAGCTTTTTAAGTGTTGAAGCAGAAGTGGTGTAGTGCACCGATCTTAGCATTGCCCGAAGGAACAAAAGATTTCATGTTGTATTGTGATGCATATCTTAAGGGTTATGGAGCCGTGTTGATGCAAAGAGAGAAAGTAATAGCGTATGCTTCTAGATAATTGAAGGTCCATGAAGAGAATTACACTACTCACAATTTAGAGTTAGGAGCCATTGTTTTCGCTCTTAGATTGTTGAGGCATTAATTTTATGGGACGAAGTATGTGGTTTTCACTGATCATAAGAGCCTACGATATATCCTAAATCAGAAAGAGTTGAACTTGAGACAACGAAGGTGGATTGAGTTGTTAAGTGATTATGATTGTGAAATTCGGTATCATCCTGGAAAAGCGGTGGCTGACGCCTTAAGTCGAAAGGGAAAGGATAAGCCATTGCGTGTTTGAGCTCTGATGATGACTATTCATAATGATTTACCGAAGCAGATTCATGAAGCTCAGGGAGAAGCCATGAAAAGAAAGAATGTAAAAGCAGAAAATTTAGGGAGATTGATTAAGCCGATATTTAAATGTTGCCCTGATGGAACACGTTGTTTTGGGAATCGTGTTTGGTTGCCGCGATTCGGTGAATTGAGAGAATTGGTTATGCATGAGTCACATAAGTCCAAGTATTCTATCCATCCGGGATCAGATAAGATGTATCAAGATTTGAACTTGTTGTATTGGTGGCCGAATATGAAAGCGAATATTGCCACATATGTTAGTAAGTGTTTAACTTGTGTGAAAGTTAAGGCCGAGCAATAGAAACCATCTGGGTTGCTGCAATAAAATGAGATTCCTGTTTGGAAGTGGGAAAGAATTACGATGGATTTTATGAGCGGAATGCCGAGAACGCCGAGTGGGTATGATACGATTTGGGTTATTATCGACCGACTGAGCAAATCAGCTCATTTCTTGCCTATGAAGAAAACAGATAGTATGGAGAAACTCACGCGACTGTATTTAAAGGAAATAGTATGTAGGCATGGTGTACCTGTTTCGATCATTTTGGATCAAGATAGCCATTTTACATCAAATTTCTGGAGATCGCTTCAGAAGGCGTTGGGGACAAATTTAGATATGAGTACCGCTTACCGCCCTCAAATAGATGGTCAAAGTGAAAGGACAATACAAACGCTAGAAGATATGTTGCGTGCCTGTGTGATTGACTTTGGAAATAATTGGGATCGCCATTTGCCATTGATCGAGTTCTCATATAACAATAGTTATCACGTAAGTATTAAGGTTGCACCATACGAAGCTTTGTACGAAAGAAAGTGTAGATCACCTATATGCTAGAGTGGGGTTGGGGATAGCCAACTCACCGGTCCAGAGTTGATCCACGATACGACTAAGAAGATTGTCCAAGTTAAGAATCGTTTGTTAACTGTTCGTAGTCGCCAGAAGAGTTATGCGGATAAAAGACTTAAGCCGTTGGAATTTGAAGTTGGTGATATGGTATTGCTCAAGGTATCGCCATGGAAGGGCGCTGTGCATTTCGGAAAGCGCAGAAAGTTAAGTCCACGTTACATTGGGCCATTTAAGATTATAGCTAGAGTGGGTCATGTAGCTTATACGTTGGAGTTCCCTGAAGAGTTGAAAGGAATTTATAGTACTTTTCATGTTTCAAATCTTAAGAAGTGTTTAGCGAAAGGTGATGTTGTAGTTCCGATGGAAGAAATTCAACTTGATGATAAGTTGTACATGATTGAGTAACCGGTAGAGATTGTTGATAAAGAGGTTAAGCGACTTAAGCAGAGTCGGATACCTATAGTTAAAGTTTGTTGGAATTCGCAAAGAGGTCCAGAGGGAACAGTGAGATCAGATGAGAAGAAGTAAAACCCTCATCTCTTCTCCTTTACATGTAAGGACAAAGCGAGAGAGAGTGTATGAGACTAGCTAAAGTGCCCCAGGACCACACGAAAATCCCTAAAGGTGGGGAGAATGTAACAACCCGAGTTTCAAGTCAACGTCAGTTCCTTAGCTAAGATAGTTATTTTTAATTGTGTAAATAATTATAGTCGTTATGCTATTTGTGGTCGATTAGAATTTCCATTTATAGGGTAATTTCATTCCGTGATTTAGTTTCTATTTGTTTTTAGCATTTAAGAAAGTCAGAAAATTTATTTTTATTGCTCCGAGAGCGTAAATATGTTAATTTTGTATTTTTCGTCGTTTCCCTAAGTTTTTGTAAAAACTGTGTTTAAAGGTCGTGTTTTACGAGGTTTAACGTTTTATTAAAGGTTTTAAACTATATTTAGTGAGACGGATTTAAAAATATTTATTAACATGATGTTATCCGTGTTTAGTTGACTAAGTAACAGAAATATAACCATTTTGTATTAAACTTGCAAGGACTTATGAGAAGGAGGGACCTAAATTGCCAAGTGATCAAAGTTTACTTCTATAAATAGGGTCCATATACTTACATTTCACTCTTTTATAAAAATTTCATTTTCTTGCTCCTCCCCTCATCCTAGTCCGTTCGAAATACACACACACACACAAATCAATTGTCAAAAATTTATTACTTACATGCATTTAAATTCGATTACACCATTTTAATCCTTGTTCAATCCTCTACAAATCCCACTAAAGAAACCCCACATGCAATGAGTTTTGGAAAGTTGAATTTTTGGTCAATTTCTATTGATTTGGTGTTTAAGGGTGTTAGATTGTTGTTATATTAAAGTGGTTTAATTTGAAAAGGGGTTTTGGTTTGGTTTTGTGGTTCGTCCGATTATAAGCAACAAGGGGAAACCATATTTGATCTTTGTTCTAGCTTTGTAAGCACTTGTTTTTGTTTATGTCTTGATTAATTAGATGATTATTACACGTATGTGATTATAGCTAGTTGATTCAAGTGCAAAATGGGTTTGAAAGTATTTCAAGTATGAATATATGTTTGATGGTTCTAGTACATGTTATTAGGCTAGTTAAACATGCTAGAAGGGTTATATTTTGTCAAAAATGAGTTTTTGTATGACTTTGGGTTGACTTTTGTTGACCAGAAAGTTTGACTTGGTCATAGCGTGTCAAGAAAATTTTGATATCTTAATTAGGCTTTTGAATAATATTCTCTCAACCCCTAGAATTCTGTTAGACCGTGAACAAGCCTTCCCAACCTATTCCACTAAAGAAAAATAACAACCCTCGATTCTTGCCTATACTACTACTACAATGGTTTGGTACTCTGCCTAGGGAGTTATAAAACTTCTTGTTGAAGTCCTACGACTACCGCATCAAGTTTTTGGCGCCACTGCGTGGAGAATAGTTAGGTTTTGATCATAGTTTAACTTAGTTCTACTCGCTTGAATCCTTTCAAGTGAGATTTTAATTCCATACATTAGCTTTCTCGTAGTCTATCTTTTCTTTATGTTATATGCTTCGTAACCCATTCTCGTCAACCTCAATGGGAGACGAGAATCCTATCCGTACTCTTGGAGATTACTCCAAACCTAGCCATGAGGGCTACAGGAATACCATTGAGCTCCCCGTAGGGAACAAGGTTGTACCTCTTTGATCCGACACCATCCGGTTGGTGCAAAATGGATGCTCATTCCATGTACTTCGGTCCGAGGATCCAAACCAACACCTCAATGATTTATTAAAACTTGTAGACTCACTTGACCTTTACGGTTCAAATCAGGAAAGAATGCGCCTGCGTTTATTTTAATTTTCCCTTCGCGATCAAGCTAGCGATTGGCTTGAACGTCTTCTAGCAGGATCCATCACCACATGGGGAGATCTTACTACTCGTTTCCTTGCTCAATTCTTTCCATCGGGAAGGACCGCAAAACTTTACAATGATATCCTGATGTTCCAACAACATCAAGGATAATCTCTCTCTGAAGCATGGACTCGTTTCAAGGACTTACTATAAAAAGTCCCTCATCATGGCATCGATCTTTGGCTCCAAGTCTAATTTTTTTATGACCATGTCAATCCCGTCACAAGACGAACCATTGACAATTCGGCTGGTCGCAAGCTTCATGATAAAATTGCTAAAGAATCCTGGGCATTATTAGAGGACCTCGTCCTCTATGACAACGAAAGCTGAAACGACCCAAGGGATTTCACTAAGCTGGTCAAGGAAATCGCTTTGCCTCAAAATGTCCCGAGTACATCCGACCACCGCCTAATCGAGCTCGAAAATCAAGTCTAACGCTTGATAGAAGCTTATCTTGCTCCGAAGCAACCTACTCAAGTAAACAAAATCACTTCCTAATGTGAGATCTACAGTGGTCCCCACGACACTCAGTATTACATGGAAGATCCCAAACATGCCTTTGTTGAATATGTATCCTCTCGTACCGACAAAGCGGGAGGTAAGTGGTACACTTTTAAGCCTGAGCAAAACAATTTTGGTGACACCTATAATCCGTCATGGAAAAGTCACCTAAACCTTAGGTGGAGACAACCCTAAAATTCCTAAAATAATTTTTCAAACCCACCTAACCGGTTCCAACCCAACGGTTAGATCATGAACCATTCCTTTAACAATCGTCCTCAAAGCTTTAATAATCAATCAAATCTAGAAGGATTGGTATCCAACTTCATGGCATCTTAAGACGCTAGAATGTCCAAGTTTGAAGCCGATTTCAAACAACAGCAGAGTGAGATGACAAACAAAATCAACATAGTGTTGAAGGCCATCACCGATCGAATAGCAGGAGCACTACCTAACGACACGGTTAAGAACCCGAAACTAAGTACTTCCCCAGTTTTTTCTGCTCGATCTTACCCTACTAAAGACCCCCAATGCTCATCTCACCCTTCCACTTCAATCAATGCTATCAAAACATGTTCGAGGGAGGCAAATATTTCCCAAACAAGCCTGCTGCGACTCAGGATGGAGATCAAAATGCAACAACCAAAAGAACCCGAACCAACTCTTAAAGATGAATTCCAGGATTTACATCTTAACCTGCCAATTCTTGAAGTCCTAGCTCATGCTCCAATCTATAATGCACTACTGGATAAATACATGAAGAGCTTAGAATTAGGAAAAAATGGATCAACATTTGTCCAAGGAGAAGTATCTACAAAGATGGAAGACCCTTGGCTATTCACTCTACCTTGTAGATTAGGGGACTCAAAACCTTTTGACACCTTAGCTGATTTAGAATCGTGTGTAAACATAATCCCACTTACCTCTTCAAAAACCTTAACATAGGACTATTAGAAGAGACTGATGATGAGGTGTCATTTTATACACTATTTCGGGGTCATTTAACCCCTTAAATCATGCAAATATGCCCAGATTATGTGCTTAATCATTTATTTTTAGGTTTTTAGCACTTGGATGACATTTAGAGGAAATAGTCACTTGGGCTCAATTGGAGAAGAAACAGACGAGATTACGGACTTACAACATGATTTACCAAGAATTATGTTCTTAGAGCGTGGAGACGGCGTCACAAGCACTAAGCGACGCCGTCGTGATCTATTTGGTGACGGCGTCTGTGTAAACACCCCCAAAATGGGTCTTCAACAGAATAGTTTTCGGGAATGTTTTACTTTCATAATCAACAGCACGAAGAACAGAGAACGACCTCTAAATGAAATCGTTAAAAATGATTACATTGGATTAAATAGACTTTGTTTTTTTACAATAGCCGAAGCTTAAATAGTTCATCATTAAAAGTAATAGATTTTAAACATAACAAATTTCCCCAAAATGTAATGCATCCAAATCTTTATAGTAATGACTCCAAATGATTGACCACCATGTATCCTTGTTCTCGTACCTTATTGACCTGAGAAAAGCTAGCTTTAAAACCGTCAACATAAAGTTGGTGAATTCACATGTTTAGTCAATGTATAAAGAGGACCACAAGATTTCATTAATACAGTAACACAAAATTAACTTAAAAGTAATTAACGAATACGCTAAGCTCATGACACCGAAGCTCGACATATTGTATGTAAATTATTTTTTTTTTTTTTTTTTTTTTAAAGCACTAAATTGCCCATGTAGATGTTCAAACCGCAACATCCAATTGTTCATGACATGTATAACGTTCGTTGTTTCAGTACTGTCGAAACGATGAGCAACCTAAAAAAAAAACGTAATACTTAAAAACCTCTAATAACTAACTAAAAACTAAAAAACATCACCCGAACGGGGATGGTCATCCCAAATAGATCTATTCATAACATTCGCGCTCTCTAACTACAATTAGACAGTTCATGATAGTGGCAATAGTGGGCTTAGCTACCTTAGGCAACTCGTAATATTGTTTAAAAGAGTACTTGTGTCCAAATGTAAAACAATGCTGTTTCTCACCAAAGTTTGCAAAACAATATAATGTGTATAAAAGCGGGGCTAATGAACACACCGTAATGAATGATGATTATCTAAACAAGTAAGTAAATCGCCTCGGCAATTTGAAAGCAACCTAATTAATTATAGGCCGTATGAGTATAATGTATTTCATGTAAATAAAACATCACATATTGCATAGCTACACCACCACCTAATAGTTTTTATTAATTCCTTAAAAGTTAAAACAATAATTAACTCGTACTTTGTTAAATGAAAGTGTGCGTACTTGTGTCCGTAAGAAAATATTATTTTAGTTTACTAACGCATCGTTTGTAAAAATGTATGATTTAATAGTGATATGTCATTATTAATTTAATTGTTTTATAAAAGATTATATAAAAATAAAAGTAATGCGCGCGAGTTTTAAAACTTCATATCTTTATCGTTTCGACTCCGTTTCATACGTTTCTTATGTCCACGTCTCCGTATTAAAGTAATTTATCAAAACATCATGTTTATAAAGTTTAAACCACTGATGAACAGTAGTATTTACTATTCATATCAGTTTATAAAAATTATTTTTATAAAATTAATTATATGTAACTTGTTTAAATCATAACTCGTTCGTTATAGTTCCGTTTCTCGAGATCCTTATGTCCTTGGATTAGTATTAAGATAATTTATCAAAATATCGAATTTATAAGATTTAACCCCTGATGAACAGTAATATTTACTGTTCATAACTGTTAGTTTTTATAAAAATAATTATATACATTTATAAAATACGTAACTTGTTCGTTATAATTCCGTTTTTCGAGTTCTTTATGTCCGTGGGTTCGTATTAAGGAAATTTATCAAAATATTATATTTATACAATTTATACCCCTGATGAACAGTAACTTTTACTGTTCATCACAGCTTATAAAATTATTTTTATAAAGTTAATAATATATAACTTGTAAATGTCGTAACTTGTTCGTTATAATTCCGTTTTTCGAGTTCCTTACATGCTCACGATCCTTGTAAAGAGCACTATTTTTATAAAATATAAAACATAGGATTTATATTTCGAATTCCAACAGTATGTATAAAGATATAATTAGGGTTTTCAATTTACAAGCTAGATTACAATCATTTTATTTAAGAACCTTGCACCATTAATTTACCAAGTGTTGTACCGTATATTTCACATGTATTTAGTCCTCTAAATGTCCATGTCCTTTGTCCATATGAAATCATCAAATACTTTAAATAACTTAAAAATAAAACTAGGTGGTGATTAACTAATGCAACAAGTATGTATACAATAGAAAATAAATGAATGAGTAATGAAAACTTTAAATAGACCTTATAGAAGTCAAGTAGGATGATGAACACAAGATGTAAACCCTAACCAAGCTTCCAAAATCAAAACCCTAATCAAGAAAACCCTAAATATGTTTTCTTGATAAATCCTTGCTAAACCCGAATCCAAGCTTCCCAACACCTTGAGTAGTCTTAGGTAACCTTAGATTGAACACTTGAATGCTTGGAATACCTTGGTTGCAAAATTAAAATGAAACCCTAAAAGTTATAGTTGTGCCGTGGGTTTTGAGTGGGAAAAGAGGGTGTTCTTGCTTTGATTTACTTGTGGAAATTGTAAGAGTATGTTGGTGAAACTAGGGCTTCCTTTTATAGTGCATAGAAACCATGAAACAACCTTAAATCTAAACCATGGGAGCAAATGGTTTAAAGGACATGTTGTAAGAAGCCTCTCCTCCTCCCTAGGCAAGGGTGCGGCAAAAGAGGGGGTTTAGGGTACCTTGACAAGCCAATCTTTAGGGAGTTGGGTCCAAGGTACAAAGGTGTAAGGTTTACAAGTTGTAAAAAGAAAAGTAGAATAGATTAAATGATTTATTTCAAGTGTAGAAGCCCATGTCCGGTTTTAGAGAGATATAAGTGAGAAAAATAATTAAATTTTGAGTATTGGGTATAAATGTGGGTATTTGTTTGAGTGTAGATAGGTAAAGGTGCTTCCGGGTACGACCGAATGTAATTTATTGCGAAACGTAAGCGTTTTACGTAACCAACAAAAATAAATTATGAAAAGTTATAAATTATACTCCTAATAATCATATAACACTTGCTTGATGTAAACTTTAATTTGTTTGGTGTCCGTTTACATTGAACGTTGATTTTTAGTTTACGCGATTTAACTATAAGATAATAATTAAAAGCGAACGCGTAAAACTCTAAAAATAAATAATGGAATTTACTAAAGTTGTAAATAACCTGAAAATGAGAAATGTTACAGTCTGGATTTCAGCGACGACGTCATGACGTAGCCGACTTAAAGTAGATCTAGAACCATCTATTTGGTGACGGCGTTAGAAGTATAAAGCAACACCGTCGCGTCGAT
Source organism: Tanacetum coccineum (assembly GCA_026074375.1). Taxonomy (NCBI): domain Eukaryota; kingdom Viridiplantae; phylum Streptophyta; class Magnoliopsida; order Asterales; family Asteraceae; genus Tanacetum; species Tanacetum coccineum. The sequence continues at coordinate 12,907 of BQNB010116011.1, forward strand.
ATCTCTATAAATATTACCGTTTTTTGGGTTTCAAGTGTGTAACTTTGGGATAACTTTGTATAACCTTAGGGAGACGAACCCTAGTCCTTGTAGCAGCTTCATAGGTCATTTTTAGGGCCTCAAAACCCTATTGTACTACCTTGGATCCATGTTTTAATTCAAGTAAGGTTATTTATCATTTATCATTCAGTACGTCTATGTGTTGCATGATTGATTTATCTTCTTGCTTCCTTTATAACATGCGAGGCTAAACCCTCCTTTGTATTTACTTATGATTGCATGAAAGTCAGATTGTAGATCCTATTACTGTTGCTTCTTGTTGATGAATGTGTGCATTAGGCTTTAGAAAACCAGCTTTTGTCTGTATCGCTGTAGACACGTCTAGGGAAACGTGAGTGCGTAGAAAGGATACCATCGGGTAACATTCTTCATACTACCTTACCTCCTTATATGGTTGATCCCTCTTAAGGTATTTCACAAGCATTTAATATACTCTTAGGGGCCTTGTAATAGTCTTCATACTACCTTACTTGTGTGTTGCCTTAACATAATATTAAATAGACGGCGGATTCGTGTAATCCGTTCATGACCTAGGAAATACTTACACATTATATCTTAAGTGTGACAAGGCAACAAGATTAGGAGAAGCAATCTGATAAGTAATGCATGATTAAGTAAATACATATAATTATCATAAAGTTATCACCAGTAGAATAGATATTAGTTTAATTATTAGTTTATCAAACCAACCTCTCTAACCATAAATTTACCTGCTTTCTTATAAATATAAAAGCACAAAAATAATCTTCTCTCAACCCCTAGAATTCTGTTAGACCGTGATCAGGCCTTCCCAACCTATTCCTCTAGAGAACGATAACAACCCCTGAGTCTTGCCTGTACTACTACTACAACGGTTAGGTACTTTGCTTAGGGAGTTGTAAAACTTTTTATTAAAGTCCTACGACGACCGCTTCAAGTTTTTGGCGTCGCTGCGTTGGGAATAGTTAGGTTTTGATCATAGTTTAACTTAGTTCTACTCGCTGGAATCCTTTCAAGTGAGACTTTAAATTTCGTATATTAGCTTTCTTGTAGTCTATCTTTTCTTTGTGTGATTGTTCATAATTTTCATTGAATATTCCATTCTTCATTATGAAGAACGCGAATGCACCACCAACCAAAAATCATCCTGTCCTACCACCTGCGTTGCGCGCACAAGCCATCCAAGAGCTCTATGAGCTATAGAAATTTTTGGCCTTTGTTGACTTTCTCCTAGAGAGTATTGAGCGATTCCTTAATGACTTCGCCAACCAACCTAATGAGACTAGTACGAATGACCTTGAGTCCGATGATGAATCGGTAGACACACTCCTTGTTTCTCTCTTTCCTCATTCAGATAATGATTCAGATGATGATGAAGTGCTTAATGAACTGATTGAGTACGAGAATGTTAGAATGCTGCACCGAGAGAGAGCAATTAATAGTTTTGATAGGGATGACTTGGCATTCAAATGTACGATCAGATTTAGGAAGTTTGTCGCCTACTTTGACCCCTCCCTACCAATGAACATTATCATGCAAAATGCTTACAACACTATAATGGTAGGAAGATTAGAAAGTACAGGGAAGAATTTAGTTGCCGTTGTTAGGGATGTCTACGTGTTTGTTGGTAGCTTCACCTACATCACGAACTTTGTGGTATTTGAAGACATAGGAGAGTTTATTTAAATAAATAAGGCTGAAGTTGTAATGGGTAAACCCTTTAGGAAAATTACTAAACTCGAATATGATTACGCTAAGGGATTAATGTCTTTCAATAGGATCTTTGATAATTACACCTTCTAAATGCCACATACCATACCTAGGTTTAAACGTTGGGGGCACGTATCATGGAGTAAGATCACACCCATCCTTGTGCTAAGTCAAAGAGATCTAACTAACGGGTTTAAGAATGCGTTCGAAAAGATCAAATTTATGTACAAGAATTGTTTGAACCTAGGTCCCGAATACCAAGTGGATGAAAGTGTGAAAGAATGCCTCATTCATGGACACATGATTATTCACGAAACAACGTAAGAATGTGTGACTTTGAGTCTAGCTACAAGACTCGTAAATAAAGATAAGCGCTTTTTAGGAGGCAACCCAATATTAACTTTTATCGCATATTAGGAGTGTCTTATGTTTTAATTCTTCATTGTTTGTTTTATTATGTTTGAATGAATTGTGTAATCATGCTTTGTTTTGTTTATAACTTCGTCTTATTTGCAATCAAAGGTTTTTTGCAACAAAATAAGTGTAGGGGAATATATCCGGTTTATAAGAACCAAAATTTAAACATATAAAATAAATGGTTTGGATTAATTCGTGTCAGTTTCGAGCCATATGATTGTAATGACTACTTCCAGGTTTTTATGCAGTACTTTCTTCAGATTTGACTTATAAAATTGCGTGCAGGAAATTTGTCATTAAAAACAAAGAAAGATTTTTCATAAACGCTGGAGACGGCGTTGGGATTAACACCCGACGGCGTCGCTACTCCAGCTATGTAAAAATTTAAATATTTTCAAGTATTTCTAAAAAATAAAATGTGCAATGTTCAAAATTTGTAATTCTTTCGTAAACCTGCATAAACCTATGATTATATCATTACTCTCATCCTATCTTTACTTTTTTCATAGAGTCGACACCCTAAATTCTTGTCATATATTTATCTATCCCGCCGATTTTATGCTTGGTGTAGTTGTCTTTGTATTTGATTACAAGTTATATTTAACGAGAAGAGGCTTGGAAGTTCTTAGGAAGTTTCATTAGACGATTCTTGGAGGACGATTTAACCAGTTATCGCATGTTTCTTCTTCATTATTGAGCAAACCAGGGGAGTACAAGTTTCATTTACTTGTTTTCTTTTCCCTTTATTTGTTTTTACGGGTACTTCTATAGAACATTGGGGAAAAATTTTGTAACCCTTGCCGTTTTTGTGTTCTGAATATTTCATTTATAGTCCTTTGACTATTTGACTTTTGTCAGTTTACTCAAATTTTATACCATGTTGACGGTAGTGATTTTATGAGAATTATGGTGATTTATGGTTTATTGTAATTAATAATCCCTTATGGAATATATTATTGTGTTATTTGTATTTCGGGTGGTTTGACTTGTGAATTATGAGAAATGCCGAAAAACGAGTCTCGACACATCCGTTAATGTACAAATGAGATTTGAAAGGTTTAAAATATAAATATGTCATGTAAATACTCTAGGTTAATGGAAAAGTATTTTTAAGGTGAATAAAAATGCTAATTAACTTTGGGGTAAATTTTATGGTTGAGTTTTACGAGCTTTTAAGTGATTCCAACACGAAAAAAAAGACCCGAGACCCCTTGGATCCTATAGCCGGTCAAGGAAGTCAAGAAGGGACAACATGACATTTTTTAGCAAGCTTGTCTAAGAGTTGTACACATATATGCTTTCCACTAGACCTTTCCATCCATAATCCATTGTCATTTTCAAAAAAATAACACACACTTGTGTGTGTCTTTGGTTCGTCCGCCAGCTAAACCACCACAACCACCATATATTTTCCAAATTTGATCAAGAACGTGATATTCTGGGTTGATATTAGTATTTGGGTATTCATTTAAACAACGTTTAGGCTGTCCAGTTCGTGTCGAAATCTACATTTTTGAAGATTTTCTTGTAAATTTTCAAATTTAAATTTCGTTTGTCCTTTTGGGTTTATTTTGATGCATATATGTTAGTTGTACAAGTTGATCGTTGTGAAAATCAATTTTTTTGGAAATGAAACAGATATATAAAGGGGGGTTAGGTTCGTTGGATTTAAAAAGAAAAAGAGGGGTTTTTGTAGTTTTGATATTGTGGTCGTGTTAGTTGAATAACATATGTTGCTAGATAGCTTATTTTTGATAGTAGCTTGTATAGCTTATTCAGGCTTATTTTTAAGCTATTTCTTGGCTTATTTTGGGCTTAAATGCCACGTCACCTTTTCAAAATCACTAGGAAAGTGATTTTGACTATTTTTATGTTATAGCGTATGTTTGTGGACTATTTTTGAGGCTTATGGTTGTAACCAAATGCGATACGTAGCTTATTAGCTTATTTTCAAGCTTAATATACGTATTTTGGAGCTTATGGGCTCACGGACAATAAGCCCATTTAAGCCGTGGCTTCATGAGAGGGCTTATTATAGGCCAGATTATTTCCTATGTATCAATATGAGCTTATGTATGTAAATGGACCTTGGTTTTGGACTTGGATCGTATTTTGAACTTATAAATATCATAATAGACCCTTATTAGGCCTTAAAGCCCAATAAGCGATATTTAGTCGTTATAAGAGTTTTGGTGGACTTTTTTTAAAGTGAAATGTATTTACAAAGTGATATTGAACGATATTTTGGGAAAAATATTTTAGTAAACGTTAAAGATTGAGATTTTGGAATTTTGTCAAAAAGTGTCAAATTGGTGAAAAGTTTTGAAAATAAGGTTTTGAAACCTTGGAAAATGTTGTATGAACGTACGGGTCATGTCGAAATTTTGTAAAAAGTTTCTACTTAGAAAATTTCACTTAAGAACATAAGTTTTAATTTTAAATAATAAAATATTATTTTATTATTTAATTATTTTATTAAATTCACTAAAAGACGAAAACTTTAATTTTTTTGAAACTTCTCAAATATGTTTATTATGAGTAAACGTTCCATTTTCAACTCTAATATGATTATTTCTACGATGACTAAGGTTACCGAATGGGCTTATCGAGATATATTTATAATTATTAATTATAAATATTTATTTGTATTACTTATCTATTTTCTCTAAATAGTATAAGTATGTATTATCAAGTAATGGGATTGATATGATTGTTGGGATATGTCATCAACCATCACACCACTAAATTGTTAAGGGTAATTGTACAACGCGTCTAGACTCTATGCATCAAACGTGAAGATTGTTTTGGAAATGAATGATTAAAATGGGACATTAACTGGACTAGGTCGTGTGAGGGCGTCGTTGCATTTGCTTGTGTGATTGGGATTTGGTTGCTAAAGACTTGCTTAAGGTGAGTTCTCGTAGCCCCACTTTTTACTGTTTTTCCGCTGGGGGAAAATGATACTAAAATGTGTTTGGAAATGTTTTGAATTGATCTGTGCGAAATGTGGTTTTGTTTTTGGGACAAGATATGTGTTTATGACTGCTATGTGAATATTATATGTTAAGTGATTGTTTGGATCAGAGGGGTACGCCTACCCAGTATTTGAATGATTGTTTGGATCGAATGGGTACGCCTACCCCGTATTTGTGTGATTATTGGATCGGATGGGTACGCTTACCCAAGTTTGTGTGTGGTCCTACCCTAATTTAGTGCTCCAGCTGGTAGGCCCTTTAGGTGCGTAAGTGACATATAGTGATTGCCGAGCGGGGATGCTATTTCTTGGATTGGTTGCATATATATATTCACTGTCATATAGCACTATTGTCCACTGTTGAAATATTGACACAACTTTTGGGTTTAAGGTCAACCTACGAGCTCGCCAACATTATTGTTGACGTTTTTGAGTATCATTTTCATGTGAAGTGAAAGAGGAATAAATTGGTGATATGTGATGGCAGACTTAGAAGTATCTCGCGTGGATTTTTATGTGAAGTCTTGCTTGCTTGTTTGTTTGATTTTAGTATTTGGATGTTCTTGGTTTAAGTTTGGATTTGGACCTCTGTGAGGGCTTTTGGATATTGTAAGAATTTGCGGATTTGATTATGATTTGGGACATCACCCGAGGTTGTTCGTGGTTGATGGTCTTCGTAACACTTGAAGTTTATGCATTGTAGTTTTCTCTATATTGTATCTTGTGTTATGATTGATCATTATGTTGCGCTCCTGAGTTTCTGCCATTTTCGTGGTGTAACAAATTGGTAATCAGAGCCAAGGTTTTAGAGAACTAGGTGGGTTAACCTAGACTATAACCTAAGATCCGTCATTTAGTTGTGTTAGGATCTATGTGCGTGGTGTTTTGCTTTTGCTTGCTTTTGCATGTTACCGGTTTGGTGCTTTAGTTATGCCAGTCATTGAAATATGTGAGCTCAATATTAAGTATGACTAGGAAAGGATGCAAATATAAGTACGATGGCCAACGTAATTATAAGAGTATCACAACTCACTCATACTTAGTAATGTCGTTCACACAAATCGATGTTGACACCGTAAGGTAGTATTATGTGTATATTTGTATATATAGTAAGATATTCTATATATATATGTGAGTCTTTTTGCCTACCTAACATTGCCCATCCCTCTTATAGATAATGCCGCCAAGGATGAGGACCCGAAGTGCTGGCCTGCCTGTTGCCGAATCATTAGGAGGGGAACGGGTGTACGGGTTGGTAGAGGTGGGAGGGGTAGAAGACCTAGGGAAGGTAATGATGAGCATGTTAATGAATTGAATGGTCAAGGAAATGACCATGGTTTGGGAGCTAATGAGGGTGTAGAGGGAGTCAATGGGGGTGTAAGAGGAGCACCCGACTTCTCGATGATCGTTGCCCAACAATTGTAGAACCTCTTACCCACCATGCTAGCTTAGGTTGGTAACCAAGGAAATGTTGGGAATCAGAATGGTAATGTGGTTAATGAGAATGTTCAGGAGAACGTTCAGGAGAACGTTAGGAATGTGTTGGTGAATGGCAACCGGGTAGGTTGTTCATATACGGAGTTCTTAGCTTGTAACCCTAAGGAGTATGATGGTAAAGGAGGTTCTGTAGTTCTTACTCATTGGATTGAGAAAATAGAGTCTGTGCAAGATATGAGTGGTTGTAGTATTGACCAAAAAGTAAAATACACTACTGGTTCATTTATGGGTAAGGCTTTAACGTAGTTGAACTCTCAGATGTGCACGCTAAGCTGGGAAGTTGCTGTTAGTATGTCATGGAATGACTTTAAGTTTATGATGATAGAAGAGTTTTGTCCTAGTCATGAAATGCAAAAGTTATAAACTGAGTTGTAGAATAATGCCATGGTCGAGGCGGGCTTGGCCTTTGTGGGGGGGGGGTATACTGATACGTTTTAATGAGTTGGCTAGATTAGTTCTCACTTAGTACTCCCATAAAGTAGGGAAGATTGAGAGGTACGCTTGGATGATTAAGAGGTATGTGTATGGCCTTACTCCACAGATCTGTGGGATGGTGGCAGCAACAGAGCCAAAGACTATACAAGGCTGTTAGAAATGGAACAATTAAGAAGGTTGAGAAAAGAGGAAATGTGGGGGAACCTAGCAAGGATAAGAATGGTAGGGATGATAATAAGAGGACTAGGACTAGAAATGCTTTTGCTACTACCGCAAACCCTATAGGAAGAGAGAATACAGATACTTGGCCCAAGTGTACCACCTGCAACTCCTACCATACACCCGAAGGGCCTTGTCACACATGCTTCAACTGTAACCGCCCGGGTCATTTGGCAAAGGATTGTAGAGGCGAGCCTAGGAATGTGAATCCTGACAATGCTAGAAACCTAACTGTTAGGGCATGTTATGAGTGTGGTAGTACCGACCATGTCAGATCAACTTGTCCTAGATTGAATAGGACACAAGGACCAGAAGAAAATCATCTAAACCAAGTTGCTGCTGATAACGGGGGTCAAGGTCGTGGAAACCAAGGGAACCAAGCTAGGGGTAGGGCATTCATGTTGGGAGCAGAGGAAGCTCGCCAAGATTTGAACATTATGACGGGTACGTTTACTTTGAACAATCATTTTGCTACTACCTTATTTGACTCTGGTGCCGACTATAGTTTTGTTTCCACTACTTTCATACCTCTGTTAGGCATAGAGTCTAGCGAATTAGGTTTCAAATATGAGATTGAAATAGCTAGCGGGCAGCTAGTAGAGATTGATAAGGTTATTAAGGGTTGCAAACTAGAAATCGAGGGTCATGTCTTTGACATTGATTTGATACCTTTTGGGCATGGGAGTTTTGATGTGATTATAGGTATGGACTGGTTGTCTAATTATAAGGATGAAATAATCTGTCATGAGAAAGTAGTGAGGATACCACTACTAGATGGCAAGGTGCTTAGAGTATTAGGAGAAAGACCGGAAGAGAAAGCGAGATTTTTAATGGGTGTTAAGGCTGGTGATAAGAAACAAGAAGAGATTGTTGTGGTTAGAGATTTTTCTGAGGTATTCTCGGATAACCTATTTAGATTACCGCCTATTCGGGAAATTGAACTTTAAATTGAGTTAATCCATGAAGCAACGCCGATAGCAAAGTCTCCCTATCGTTTGGCACCTTCTAAATTGGAGGAGTTGTTGGGACAACTCAAGGAACTCCAAGACAAAAGTTTCATTCGACCAAGTTTATCGCCTTAGGGAGCACCGGTATTGTTCGTTAAGAAAAAAGATGGTTATTTTAGAATGTATATTAACTATAGAGAATTGAACAAGTTGACCATTAAGAATCGTTATCCACTTCCTAGGATTGATGATCTATTTTATCAACTGCAAGGGTCGTAGTTTTTCGAAAAAAAAGATAG
>BQNB010116012.1:0-19422 GCA_026074375.1 Tanacetum coccineum
AGTATATAACATATGTACAAACAAGTTTCTTTCAATCCATTTGTACAAACAATCCCTTAATCATTATCATTATTACCTTTATTTTTATTATTACCTTCAGCAACTCTTTTACAAATTCATAATCATTCCTTAACATCACTCATTCCATGATCTTCGTATACTAAAATTCTCTATTATATTCTGTAACGTAATAACAAGGAAATACACAAGAATCTATGCAATGTCAAATGATTTCAATACCATTAGGTATGAAAATTTTGACAAAGACTTGTGATAGCATTCTTATTTGATGTTGTCTTTTAAAGGTTACTAAATAACGGTTCCTTATGGTCTGAGTAGAGCAATGTATTCCATCCACCCAGATTCTACCAGAATCTAGAGAAATTCTATTGACTGTCACCAAAAGGTGTGGTCTTGGAAATAAGTAGACGTGTTAAAGGAGGTAATTATAATTATGGTGTACAACATAATTATAAATGCATCACACACGTGAACTTGTAACCTTGATTAATCTAAATTCATACCCAGTACCATCTCTAAACAATATCACTGTAACTTTTAATTAAATCTCGGGACGAGATTTCTGTAAGGGGTGGAGACTATAACAACCTAAGAATTTTCATCAAATGCAAAACCTATTTTACTATTATCACAATTGTACGGGGAAATTTTTCGCTTTATTACATTACTTATATATCTCAGTATGTCATAACTAAAGTAGACGAGCTCACGCAACCTATCTATGACCATCCTATCTTCATATATGTCAAGCAAACATCATAACATGTCAAGTCAATATCATCATATCCCTTTTACAAGGTACATTATTCCTATAATGTACTATTCGCAACGTTATATCTAAACGGGCTTTAAACCGTTATCGTATACCTCTAAACCCTAATTCCATAAAAGATTAATATATAAAGTGAATGTACAAGCTACTAAAGCATATGTACAAGTATCATAACATCTCATATGAATATACATTCTATCCAAAGAAAGGTACAAGTCCTTAAAAGCTCAATATACAAGTCATTAAGCATGATCTTTAAAATAGTCATTTTACCTCCGTTTTCATTCCAATTTCTTCACCACAACTTGTGTACAAGCTACTATACTCATTCTACAATGTGTAAACCCTAAATAAGCCTTCACACACATATCTACACTCAAAACCCTAATTCAAAAGTCAGACACCCTAACCCGAGCTAAATACTACACAATAACCCGTTTCTTTATTTTAATCCATTTTAAACCTTAACCAACACTCAAATAAGTTGCAATAACTTATTTTACAATCATATCTTAAATTACAACATTAACAATCATATAATATTCATTATTTTCATCATTTCAACACAATATTATGAATTAAACCAGAGAAAACCCTAATAAGTTTTACCCTAAAACACTAAAAACTAGGCCTCTAGTCAGAATCGGATCGGCTATAAAAACATAGGTCTGAGAATAATCAATAGGAATATGGATATTATGTGAAAATACTAGGTTGTTATTCCCTATGTCTTGTGATCATTTTTTTGGTGGAATCAACCCGATTCGACGTCGGATGAATTAGTTACACGCCGAAATGGCTAAGGGTACGCAGGAGATTCTGCACACTTTGTAGGTAAATGGCTCTTATCTCATATGTTTCTATAGTAACCCTCAAATATGTAAAACTAAACGTTGTAGAGGACTCAAATATCTAACAATGCTCGGTGGTTTGAGCTTCAACGGAATTACGGTTTGTAAATGGCAACCATTTTACCGAGACTGATGTTGGCTGTCCAAAAACAGCCATGTATAAATCAAACCAAACACCCCTAAAACGTCTAGAACCACCTCCACCTTGCATTCTAGCCTTCATTACTCATCCCCTAGCCTCTCCACATCACCCCCCATGTGTCCTCACCTGGTCTCTTAGCATCCTTAGTCACCAAGTTCCAAAATTACTATAAATAGGAGCACATATACTTCATTCTAACTCATCCCCCACTTCTTCTTTCTATAACCCAATTGAGCAAACATTCTCTGCTCCATATGATCCTAGGATCATATAAGAAGATCATTCAAGCAAAGCTTTGAAGAATTTGAAGCCCGGGGAACAAGGATTACAAAGGCGTACGAGTGGAAATACTACCCGAAACGACCCGTTTCCATCATTTTTGATCCTTGAAGCTCAAACCCAGGTTTTGAATGTTCTACTTCTGCTACTACACTCTTATAATGTTCATATGATTCTAAATATACTCTTGTTAAAGTTTCATAACTCAATTCATGCTCATTTTCCATTTTGATCCAAAACCGTACACCCGAAACCCTAATTTTGGTTTTTTTTAAAAACTAAAATATATAAAATATTGTAAAATCTATCCTAGCATGCTTTAACTAATGTTTAAAATAACCACTTTTGATTGTTAATGAAGGAATTTGACTTAAAACCCGCGCGTTTATGTTTTGAACCCTAATATGACCCGTTTGCTTCCTAGCTTAACGAATCGTTATTTTAAGATGTGTTGCATTTAAAACTTTCATATTTTAGTTTATCTCATAACTTATATAAATGTCTATTAAAATATTAAAAACTAAGCTTGTCATGGCAATTTGGAATGTTTTGTAATTATAATCCCATGAAGGGGTATATATCGGTAACTTTCGGAAACGTATAACTAAAAGGACTAAATGTTGTCATTTTTTCAAGTTATAAACTCCAGGGAATCTATTATGTCAATTTTCATATTCAAGGTGTACTTGGTATATCTTTTAAAGTTGAAGGACCAAAGTCGTAAAAATGCAAACTCTAAGGGCGTATTTGCAATTTTTCAAACCCTAGGGCTAAATGTAAACATTTTGAAAATGTCTAAAATCTGTTTTTTAACCGTACAAGACTAACTTTAATAAGCTTCTCGTGCTTAACATTTCTGATATGGATTAAAACGCTTTTAAAACGTTATATCATATCACATACTAGGGAGCTTCTATTAAGGGGAGTATCATCGTGGTATTACGTTTTGATGAGTAGTTGGGTTTATGATTTAAAGTGCACTAGCTCCTCAAACGTTTTTATGAATGACTTCAGAATCATGATGGCCTGAACAGTGATACTATAATTCCACAACTCTTCAATCAAAAACTCTAACTCTTAAAACTAGAGTTCTAGAGTACAATCTTCCTAGGACTCAACATATTTACTTCAGTTACGTGACCGTGGCTATTTACTATCATTTGGCAATATCAAAACCCTTACCCTGTTAAGATTGTGATAGGTCGTGTGAGCTTTTCGTTTTAGAATATTTATTACTTCTACTATCAGGGTGAGTCATAGCTCGTTTTCAATCTCTTTAAAATTTAACAAAACCCGCGAGGGGGGATACTTGCTTGTTACAACTATTTTATATACTTCATAACAATGTGATTACCTTTTCAACGACTTAATGAATTTCATACTCCATAGTTTTCAATCTTGTGAATACTTTATTAATACTGTGATACCTGATATAAACCTGAATGCAAGTGTTTTCTAAGATGTATTGCTATACAGTATATTATTGCTAAGTAGCTGTCAGTGCCATTATTTACATAATCATGAATCAATTAATTAACTTGCATTGCGATTTGTGAACGCGAATATTGTGAATAGATCTATTAGGGGTGTGGATCCCGTTTGTATACCCATGCTTGGGTAGCCAATACGTACTTATTTTCTAATAGGTAACCTTGGCAAGTTACTTTTCCACTTGGGGACATCTGTCCCTAAACCAATATCATCGGTGATTTTCCTGTTAATGCATTATGTCATGGCTTAGCCGCAAATAATAATGTTACCTGATTTTCCCTGATATTTGTATTCGTTGTGACAATTATTACATTATTGTGGACTTGATTCAACATATATATTCAATGTTTTCCATGATAATATGTTCTCTATAATAATACTGATCTCCCCGATAATTTATCCAGTAATGCCAATATTTCCATTTAACTTTGTATTCAACTATTACATTTCAAAACCTTTGAATTTCACTCACCATTTTGTTGACCCTTTTTTATGCATGTTTATCTCAGGGTAATTGAGCAAACTTATGGCATGGAGTGGCGCATGGAATGAAGGATGGCTAAAATTGTTAGCATTCAATTTTATGTTTTCTAGATTTTGGGACCTATTGCCTTTGTTAAAACTCTTGATTTGAAATGAATGATAACATATCTTTTGAATAAACGTCTCTTTTGGGTCGTTTTCTATGATTATGATTGTTGTATCCATGAAGTAATACCCCAGATTAGCTTTCGCTGCTATATTGTAAAAATGGGGGTGTTACATAATAATTGCCGGAATAATATTCTTCGAAATTTTCGTTCCTTGTTCTTCGGAAAAGATTCACCAATAATTGTGACGATAGTAAAATCACATGAGTTTTGACTACTAATATTACATTCCCATTTGCATGTTGCAAAATTTTCCAACCGCCACGAGAAAGATAGAAAATGACACAAGACTCAGGAAATACAAACTTTACACTTTAAGCAACTAGCAACTGTAAATTAAACTTAATCTAACAGGGTAGGTTAAGGTGTAAGGGTGTAACGAAACAAATAGTTGGTGTAAATTCCTAAAAGGATTGGATCTACGGGGTTTTCTAGTGGATCATCACTCTAAAGATGAGAGTGGAAAGGGTTTAACGGAAAACTCAAAATTAATTACTTAAAAAATTCTTAATATATTACTACCCTTACCTCCTTAAATCCCCCCCCTTGAGTCTCTACCATTTCACCCATACACTCCCACATTCCACCCAGTATAAAAACACCCATAATACACCCCCTTCAACAAACAATCAACATAAGCACCACCTAACCAAACATCCCCCCGTGACACCCCCCCTCTATTCCCCAGAGTCCACCCCAATTCAATCCCTCTCCAAATATTCATCAACAATATTCAATCCTCCACCCCAAATATAACTCATTCACTTACCCCCCCTCCCACACAATCCCCACCACTTACACACATTCCTAAACCCCACCAACTTTTCCTGAAAACCAACACACACAACCAATACAATCACACACCTCTACCCCCTAAATGTTATCCATCTCAACTCCTCCCCACCACCAACAAATAACCACCACCAATACACAAATCCCAAACAACCCCAACATGTTTACCTTACAACCCCCCGACCCCCAGACAAACCCCAATACAACCCTCACAACACCACCCTGCATCCAACCCACCTCCCCCCCTCTGCGCACCCATAAGTAAATCCTAACAAATTGTACAAACATCCCACCTATTCATTTTAACTCATAGAATCTGTAGTGAGCTCCAAAAGCTCTTATAATTATAGGACGACACCGTTGTCTGTTCATCTGTTGAGTCTCGCTTGTGGTGACTCTGTCTGCCTCTCAGACAACCACGACATCATCACTATCTCTCACCTCCCAAGAGCAACACTATCCAATATACATGAATACTAATCCTAAGTAGATACCTAACTCGTGAGACAGATACCATCGAAGAGTACTCCTCAAACAGATAGTATATCCCACCATCTATCACAAGACACCAGAAGTACACCGTGCCCCAGAACGTGTCTAACTCATCAACTCCTCAATCTCCTCCTCTCTCTAATGTCTAATCACTACCACCACACCTACCCCTTCCCTCTATATCCCAAATCATTCAACCTCAGCGCATCTGTGTCAGTCCAAGTCAGAAGTCCTCGTCAAGACTAATATCTGGTAGCTCCTGTGACCTTGACTGTTGTCTATGAGACTATCATCTCTGAAACAGTTATTAATCCTCGACCCCTTCTCTCTAACAGTCTGCCTCATATAGTATACTATCGCTTACTACTCTATAACGACCGTGGCCGAGTAGAGCCCGATGTCCTCTCCACTCTCTTGACACGAATCGACATATCTCCCTCACCCTACTAAACACCTATAAACCTCTACATGAGAGTGTCATAGTTCTACTCACATCTACCCATTCTCCAGAGATCTCACCCCCAGAAGATGTGCCAGTGCACCCCTCTAATAAATATAGCTAAAAAAATAATTATGTAAATTTGTGTGCACCGCCATATATCTCAGATATAGTGTACATCCATACAACCCACACTCCTCCAAAATGCACAACCTGTCTAGTCAACTCCTCAGTTAAGTGAACCCAGACTAATCATCCTACTCTCCCAAATCACACTGCTTCTAACCTCTTCCAGAGCTGCCCACTAACTATATTCACATCGAAAAACCACAGTACCCCACAGTAGAATCACACAGCTGTGTGCTCTCCTCCCCAGTTATGCTAACAGTGTAGTCTCTACCTACCGACACCACACCAGACATTAATCTAGACTAAGATCTGCACGACAAGACGCCTGCTAGTGATCAAATGACACTCTAAATCACCAATTGTCGTGTAGATCAAAATACCCGTCTAAATATTGACCAACCTCACCTCGCCATCGTCTGATGACAAGCACACCTAGACAAGCTCACATCACATGAAGATAGAAGATCGCTCCCCACTCATACAGTGCCAACTCAGAACATCCAGATCCCACTACTCTCAATCCACATCCGTGTGTCTCAAGGATCATAACGTGACTCTCCAATAACTCCATGACCACGCTCTTCACCACTATCTCACTCCACTAAGACCTCAAGATAACAGCACTAAAACAGTCGCACAGCCCATCTGTCACCAACGACGCAGTAGACCCCGTACCCCTCTCATCCACTGTCGCACTCTCCGACAACCTCTGAGAGTCTCGCACACATCTACACACTGTCTCTGTGTCTCGCCTCTTGAAGATTGTGTCCTCGCAAGAATAAGACACAACCGTGTGTTTCATGAGTCCCACCTAATCACTATCGTCACAGTGATCAATTGCCTTCACTCACGCTCCTTCTACACTCTCTTGTGTGTGTGCCTCGCTGTATTGAAACACACTGACATCATGGCTAGCCTCCCCACCCTTGAGCATCCTCTCTCTCCCCCCCCTGTCTCTCTATGTCACTATCACTCATCCGCTCGCCTATAGTGATACTCTCTGTGCATAGATGTCAATACTCCTCTGCACTCGCTGTTGCCACTATCACGTATACACTCATCACATGTCACCCCATGAGATAGAGTCACACCTCTCTCAGTACTTCTCCTCATTTCCGTGCGTTGAGTTCACCCTCCCCTCAATATATGTGCTAATCCAAATAATCTATGATAGGTGATCACAACTCAGCACACTGATACTCCTCTCCTCTCTCCCTGTCTCTGCCGTTGTCCCTAGTCACCCTGCACGTAATCCTACCGCCCCCTCCTGTGTCATGTGTTGTGTCTCTCCGTATACAAATGCTATATGCACTGTCTATACACATCCCTCATGTGTCAACCACTGTACTACTAGCTGTGTCCCTCGGCGTATTGTGTCTACCCCCACACTTGGCTACTAACAGCCACTCTCACGTCACACTAAATACAGTTGTTGAGTGATAGAATCCCTGACTCGCACACAATTGTGTGTATGTATAAACTGAAGACGTGTGTCCCTACTGTCTCGTCACATCATGAAACCTCTCCAAAATTTCACTAGTGTTACCTCACTGGTTCATCAGAGTCCCACCACCATCCTTAGTAGAGTCCAGATAACACTCTCGCACACGTGTGTGTGCCCACCTATACTGATCTCGATCTTCGCAAATAACACCTTACACCTTCCTCCCACACACCAACACCCCCCAACTCCAGAAAACACACAAAGCACTATCGTGATGCGCCACCAATATTGAATATATCCGTCTATCTGTCTAAACCTCTGCTGAGTCCTAATTGACTGATTGATGATATCACTCCACTAGTAACAGATATCATCATCTCATAAGTGTAGACGATAGATAAGTACACCTCCTATGTGACAAACTATGCTCCAGAACACATAATTATGGAGCAGACAAGTCAGTGTCTTACTACAAAGTCCAGACTCTTAACAAGTAACATGTTCTCCATTTATCACAAAGATCATCTAGAGTGAAAGAACCGTCTACAATCTGACTAAACATGTCATGTAATCAGACCCGTGACGTCCCACCCCCTCCTTCAGAGAAATATCGCTCATCCTGTGCATCGCCGTAAGATCCGAATTGCTAAACTTCAAAGAAAGCAAATGGGAAATAACAACAAGATTGCTCTGGCTCGCTTCAGGATTGCTAATCTAGAACAAATCATCGAAGAAATCCAAGTCTGTCACCAAGCAGACAAGGAAAGTCTTCTGAATGCAATCTATGAACTCAAGAACAGCCAGAAAGGACCATCAAACTACTAGATTAGATACTAGTTATAGCTTTTAACCTAGCCACGGGATGTGTGGTATAAATAACAACACTTGTCAAATTTTGACTATGTACAGTACAAAGGCAAGTTGTTCATGATATAATACAATGGCAATCCCGTTATACCTTGTTGTTTCATAATACCGATATATCCATCCTAAAACAACTTCTTTTATATCATCATGTCTGTCTCCATCGTTATGTATCATACCATGATTTCTAAATAAATCATAGATACTTATTTGATATGAATTATCTATGATTTCGATATCACTATTGTAACAAAGTTTATTTTTGAACCTTACGCATTTTAAGGAAAGACTTGTGATATCATTATTATTACGTGTTATCTTATGTTGATAGAATGCCTCCCAAAAGGATGTCAACATCTGAAGCACCAGTCATGACTCAGGCTGTCATCAGGAAACTAGTTACTGACAGTGTTACCGCAGCTCTAGAAGTACAAGCCGCTAACATGGCAAATACTGATAACACCACTAGACCAAGAGAAGCTCCTATGGCAAGACAATGTAGCTACAAAGAGTTCATGAGCTGCCAACCTATCAACTTCAAAGGTACGGAAGGCGCTATTGGTCTCATCCGCTGGTTTGAAAGAACTGAATCAGTGTTTTCCCATAGCAACTGTACCGAAGACTGCAAGGTAAAGTTTGCTACTGGTACTTTAACTGAAGAAGCTCTATCCTAGTGGAATTCCTTTGCCCAACCTATTGGGATAGAAGAAGCTTACAAGATTATCTGGGTTGAATTCAAGAAGCTTTTGATAAAAAATTACTGTCCCCGAACTGAAGTCCAGAAGATGGAAGATGAATTTTACCATCTGACTGTAAAGGGGAATGATCTCAAGACATATGTGAGAAGATTCCAGGAATTGGCAACCTTGTGTCCCACTATGGTGCCAGATTCTGAGAAAATGATGGAAGTTTTCATCGGGGGATTGCCTCGAAGTATTGAAGGGAATGTTACCGCCTCTAAACCTCAAACTCTAGAGGAAGCCATTAACATAGCCCAGAGGCTAATGGATCAGGTAACAAAGCACACTCCAGTGCAAGTATCAAGTGATCACAAACGAAAGTTTGACGACAGAAGAACTTTCAACAACAACAACTACCGCAACGATAATAACAACAACTACCGTAACACCAACAACCGCTACAATAATCACCAACCATAACAGAACAGAAGACAGGAAACCTTCAGGGCTTATGCTGCCACCCCAACTAAAAATAATAGATATACTAGAAACCGTCCCTTGTGTAAGAAATGCACTCTGCATCACACAGGACCTTGCACTGTTAAGTGTAATATTTGCAACAAGGTGGGCCATCTGACCAAGAACTACAGAAACAAAGGGCCAGCCACTGGAAGTAATCTGCTACCACTGACAATTACTTGTCATGCCTGTGGAGAGAAAGGGCATTATGCAAATCAGTGCTGAAAGACCACCAACAAAAATGCCCAGAGAAGAGCCTACATGCTAAGGGATAGGAATGCTCATCAAAACCCGAACGTAGTCACGAGTATGTTCCTTCTAAACCAACATCTAGCTAGAGTATTATTTGATTCTGGAGCCGATAAAAGCTTCGTATCCATATCTCTTGCCTCTAAGCTAAATATTCCACCCATTACAATAGATACCTTTTACGATATCGAAATGGCTGACGGAAACTTAGTAAGCACAAACACCGTTATTCAGGGTGCAATCCCGACCTTGTTATACCAACCTTTCAAAATTGATCTTATGCCGATTAAACTCGGTAGTTTCGACGTCGTCATTGGTATGGATCGGTTATCCAAGTATCATGCTAGGATTATCTATGACGAGAAAGTCGTCTACATTCCAATCGACGGTGAAACATTGATCATTCGAGGTGATCGAAGTAAAACCCGCCTAAATCTCATATCCTGCATAAAAACCGAAAGGTATATATCTAGGGGATGTCAAGTTTTCGTAGCCCAAATAATGGATAAGAAGTCGGACGAGAAATGACTAGAAGACATACCGGTAGTTAGAGAATTCCCGGAAGTTTTTCCTGAAGATCTACCTGGCCTTCCTCCCATTCGTCAAGTCGAATTTCAAATCGATTAATTCCAAGAGCGACACTTGTAGCCCGATGATTTGAGTTCTTTAGTGAAACTATCGATCAACTTAGGAATTATCAGATCGAAGATTTTATTTCCGCACAAATACTTCGCCTTGGGGGAGTCCTATTTATTTGGTAAAAGAAGACGATCTTTCAAAATGTGTTTCGAATTACCGGGAGTTGAATAATAACTTACCATAAAGAATCATTACCATTACCCAAGTTTGATGACTTATTTTGACCAACGTCAGGTTCGAGTGTCTACTCGAAGATTTATTAAGAATAGGGCTATCATTAATTGAGGGTCAGGGATGATGATATTCCCAAGACTGCTTTCAGAATAAAGATACGGACATATGATTTCAAGTGATTCCATTGGTTTAAACTACGAACCTGCTGTATTTATGGAATCTCATGAACCGTGTGTCGTAAACCTTATATGGACAAATTTCGTAATAGTTTTCACGATGGATATTCTCATTCTACTCTCGTTAATAAAGAAGGAGCACGCAAAATCATTATGAGAATAATCCTAGAATTCTCAAGGATAAGAGAAGTTGTAATGCCAAGTTTTCCAAGTGTGATTTTGGATTGTACGTGAAATTTCTTGGACACTTAATTGATATTCAAGGATCTTCATTGTTGACCCCGGCCAGATTGAGCTCGTTAAGAATTAGACATCTCCTACTACACCACAACAGAAATACGTCAATTCTTAGGAATTGTCGGCTATTATCCGGAGATTTATCAAAGATTTCTCGAAGATTGCAAAGTCTTTGACTGAATTAACCTAGAAAAACAAAAAGTATATCGGGGAGCGAAATCAGAGTGGATTTCAACTAATTAAAAGAAGCTATGGGAGTTGCTCCAAAATCTTAGCATTACTAGAAGGAAATGACTGATTTTGTTATTTTACTTTGATGCATCCATCAAGGTTTGGGTAAGTGGTGTTTTAATGCAAAGAGAGAAGGTGATTGCATATGCATCTGGCAAATTAAGCTTAATGAAGAAATATATACACTTATGATCTCGAATTAGACTGAGAATCAAAATAGCTAATATTGCAGAACATTATTACAAGCAGTGTACTTAGTTATAAAGCCAGTAATAAATATCAGCAGTACAAAAATATTGACGAACAAACTAAGATAATAAATTAAAAAATAAAAAGCAACGAGAAGCTAGTAAATATAAAGCAGTGGCAGGAAAGCAGTTTAAAGCAGTATGCAGTAAATAAAGCATTAAATAGCAGTTACCTTATAACGAAGCAAGAAAAGCAAATAATTAATGGCAGTAACAAGTTTAGCAGTGCAGTACTATACTATAATTAAGATAAGCATTAGCGTATGTGTTCGCTCTTAAAATTTGAAGACACTATCTGTATGGCACCAATGTTACCGTGCTTCACTGATTATAAAAAGTCTTCACATTCCCTTGATCAGAAAGAGTTAAACATGAGAAAACGCCATTGGTTTGAATTGCTTGAAGATTACGATTGTGAAATTCGCTACCATCCTGGAAAGGAAAATGTCATAGCAGATGCATTAAGCCAGAAGGAACGAATCAAACCACTCCGAGTTAGATCATTAGTTATGACCATCATCCAAAATTACCATCGCAAATTCTCAAAGCTCAAACTGAAGCACTTAAGGAAGAAAGCATCAAACAGATGAGAGATATATAAGAGATTGGACAAAGCATTTGAAATACGTCCTGATGGAACTTGTTGTATTAAAAACCAAAGTTGGTTACCACTTTTTGGTAAATTGATGAGACTAATCATCCATGAGTACCATATAATCATAAAGTATTCCTTCACCCTGTTCTGACAAGATGTATCAGGATCTAAGAAACTCTATTGGTTGTCCTAAACATGGAAGGCAAGTAGTCCATCGTGATTATGTTTGGCAATTTTTGACATTGTTTTAGAGTTAATGGCAGGAATGCAATGCAATCCAGCTTTACTGGTACACACAGAGAATTTCCTGGTGTGGAAATGGGAGAGGAATAAACAATGGATTTCATCACAAAACTACCGAAAACATCAAACGGACATGACACAATCTGGGTCATTGTCAGTCGTCTTACCAAATCAGCACATTTCATCCCTACCCGAGCAACAGATAGTATGGAAACCCTTACAAGATTATACATAAAGGAAATAGTCTCCCGGCATGGAGTACCAATATCCATCATCTCGGATCGTGACAGTCATTTTACATCCAGATTCTGGCAATCATTACAGAAGGCTTTGGGTACTCAATTAGATATGAGTACGGCATATCATCCTGAAACCGATGGACAAAGTGAAAGAACCATCCAAACACTCGAAGACATGCTTCGAGCCTGTGTTATAGATTTTGGAAAAGGATGGGAAAACACTTACCATTAGTGGAATTTTCTTACAATAACAGTTACCATGCCAGTATTAAGGCAGCACCATTTGAGGCACTTTATGGTCGAAAGTGTAGATCACCTGTTTGCTGGGCCGAAGTTAAAGATGTTCAACTTACGGGACCAGAAATAATCCATGAAACCACCGAGAAAATAGTGCAAATTCGACAGCTTGCAAGCTGTAAGAGTTCGGCAATGAAGTTACGCAATGATAAGGGGAAAACCTTTAGATTTAAGTTGGGAGATCGTGTTATGTTATAAAAAGTATCCCTCGTAAAGATGTCATCCGATTCGAAAAACGAGGAAAGATTAATCCTCCTTGGTACATTAGACCTTTCAAAATCTTGATCGGATTGGCCCAGGGATATAACTTGAGCTTCCTGAGAGCCTCAGTAATGTCTACAGTTGTAATTTCACGTTTTCTTAATCTAAAGAAATGCTTATCTGACGAAATCCATTGTAATTCCAATGAAAGAGCTTGGACTCGATGACAAACTCAACTTTGTGAAGAACCCAGTGGAGATCATGGAAGAGAAGTCAAGCAACTAAAAACATGTCGTATTCCTATAGTTCAAAGGAAGATGGAATCTCTAAAAAAGGACCAAAAATTTACGTGGGAACGCGAAGGTCAAATCATGTCAAGTATCCACATTGTTTTCAAATATCACTCGGCATCAAACTAATTCTCGAGACGATATTTCTATTTAAGGAAGGGAGACTTTTAACAACCCGTAATTTTCATAATGTAATTATCCTTCTATTAAAATTAGATGCACTGTTATATCTTCTATTATATATATTACCACCTTTTTCAGGGATATTTTTTTCTTTATCTCATTATGCATACGTAACTTGCCATCTCTAAAGTAACGAGCTCAGGCAACCTCTACCAATGCCATCTATATCTATGTTTATATCATGTAAACATCCTAATGTGTCAAGCCTATATCTTAATATTTACCAAGTATATTATCCATTTAACGTACCATTTACAACGTTATATCAAAACATACTTTATTCATTAAACATTTCTATCAAAAAAAAAAAAAAAAAAAAATACAACCCTATTGTATGTAATATATAACAATATAAATGAATGTGCAAAACCTGTAAGCATGTTGTTACAAGTGTACAATGCACCACATTTGAATATCTTTTCCCTCCTAAATCAAGTTACAACTTTCTAAAGTCCAATGTACAAGTCAATAATGCAAGAAACTAAACTAGGTTATTTTACCTCTTAAATCACTTTAGTTTCTTACTACCACTTTAACACAAGGTACAAGCACTTAATGCATGACTTCTAAACCCTAAACCTAAACCCTAAGTCATCTTAAAACCCTAATCGAAAACCCTAAACCCTAAACGAAACCCTAAAACCCTAATTTCACCAAGCACCTCCATCACCACTTTGGCCACCAAGTTTGACCTTGTCACCCTTGTCCAACCGAACCCTCATACACCCTTACCACCTTGCATAACTAATACCATAGCTTCTTGTTTCACACTTTAGCTTCCTTAGTATCTACTTCAGCCTTGATCCCTACACCAGTATCTTGGCTCCAAGGGTTTTGTTGTTGGTCGGGTTACCCCCATCCGAGGTATCTACATAGCACCTCTTACACTGTTGAGGTTTAAAACTTGGGCACTAAGGGTTTTCAAACCCTATATATAGCCGAAACACACACTCTTTCAAATCACACCTCAAAAACTCATCACCACTCAAATGAAGTTCTAACTCAAACCAAGGAGGATCAAGTAAAGTCCCTAAGATCAGAATAGAAGCCAAGAATCAAGAGAAGGAAGCCCTTGAAGTCGTTTCTAGGCGTACGAACCCAAAAACCCCATTTCGACCCATTTTAGCTCAAGTAAGCTCAAAATCTTGTTCTATAAGCTCATATTCTGTTTTAGATCTTTCATAAGGTTTGTTAGATCATATATAAACTCTTGTTAAAGCCTTGAATCCTCAAACCCATGCGTTTTTGGTTAAAACCCTAAAAATGACCCGTTTTGATTTTCTAGCTAACGAATCCTTTTTTCTAACTTTTGTTTGTTTTAGAACATCTTATTTTTGCTTATTTTTAATAAGCTATAAACATGCAAATATCCATATTGGACCCTAAAATAAGCTTGCATGGCTTTTTGGACTTGATTTGCAAATATTTTCATGCATAGGGGTATATATCGTAACTTTCTGAAATTTATAACTAGAGGGGCTGAAAATGTCATTTTCCTAAAGTTATAACTATAAGGACCTATCTTGCCAAGTTTCAAAGTTAAAGGTTTAAATTATATATACTTTATTAATAAAGGAATCTAAACTGTACAAGTGAGAAATCGGAGGTATATATTGCCATTTTCTGCAAACTTAAAAATATAAAATATAATATTTTTATATAAATTATAAAATCTTATATTAATATTATAAAAACTCAAATTTTATTAAATCCGATACATTATCGCTATTAATCAAACGATCGATGCATTATAATACAATTACGTTATATAATTATCGCCCCCCCTAATTTATCGCGACTAGCTTTTGAAGAAACTTTAAATCTTATGTTCTCTGTTATTAATTGGGAATTTCATTTGAGGGTTCCATTTGGTATTTGTTTTGACGAGGTTTGCTAGGTTTACGATTTAAAGTGTCCTGGACTCTCAAACGATAATACTTGGCCTCCCGGATTTTGATAGCACCTGATCAGTAATACAATATTTTCATAAAATTAATAAATCCATAATTAATACGTTAATTTATGAAGTTTTGAAACATAAACTATCACACTAAAACTTGACATATCACCCCAGGTTTTGGAGCGTAGCTGTTACTTCCACTTGAATATTACTTTTGCCATCAATCAGATTTCCCCTGTTAAGGTGAGTTCATATCATCGCATTTTAAATCTTCTAATGTTTTCATAAACCCGCGAGGGGGATACATGCTATAAACCATGAATACGAGTATTTTTCCAACTGTATGCTATATTATTGCCTAAGTCCTTACTTTTGCCATTAAGACTCCACTATCATAAACCGTTAATTACTTTTCGGAGTAAGCGCAAAATGCTTAGTGAATAGATTATTTTGGGACTGAACTCCCCCGTTGGTGTACCTATACTTTCTGGTAACCAAACGCACTTCATTTGAATCCCTGTGCGGGTGTTTGGCAAAGGCACCCGTTGGGGAAACTTCTTGTGATTATTGATTATCTCAAGGTCTCGGTGTCATGAGCTTAGAGCAATAATACTGTTTTCCATAATAATTGTACTCATTGCAATTATTACACTTATGGGTATATAACAACGTAACCCACTGTTATGATGACTTGTATTCAAACTGTTTAACATAAACCTATGAATTTCACTCAACCATTGTGTTGACCTTTTTAGCATGTTTATCTTAGGTAACTGAGCATCTTATGGCCCGGGTGTTTGCACGGACTTAAAGATGGTTAAAACTATTATCATTCAAACTTATGTTTTCATGTAGATTTGGGGAATCTACTGTTTATAATATCTATGATGAAATAATGAATTGATAACTAAATTTTTCCAAAAACGTCTCTTTACGATTTGTTTTCTATGATTATGACTGTTGTTTATGAAAATAATACCCAAGAGTTAGCTTACCGTGCTATATATCGTCAAAATGGGGGTGTTATACTCGCTCCATAATAAGTGTCAGTTTGACTTTTCAGAGCAAACTGGTTCAACTTTGCCTTAACATATCTGTGTGTGTTGTTATATAACTTTATGCAAAATGTATGATCGGGTTGAGTTTTAGTGTATTTTTCATTTGTATAATTATTCATTCAAGATTATATAACAAAAAAAATATTTAAAAGGTCAAAGTTGAACAGTTTGACTTGCAAAAGTCAAACTGGACAACTTATTTTAGGACGGGATAACTGATAAAGTATTCATTAAAGATTTGTGATTTGTGTTTTAGGAGTGTATAAATTATCACCAAAAATGTAAATGAAATTGCAATATTTCTTATAAATACTAAATGAAATGTTGTTTTTTTGTTAAGTTGGTTTGGATAATATGCTTTTAATTTTGTATTTTTTAAATATATAGATATAGATATTGATAATTATGGTGGGTTGAGAACATTAAGTAGTAATTTCAATAATAATAACGGGAAAACTAGTAACTTTAATGTGTTGAAATTTCAAGGATTTAACATGAGGTTCATGCTTTATATGTAAAATACAAATACTTTGCTTTTTTGAGAAATAATTGCTTTTCATGTTTAATACTTTTTTCGTCTTACATTTAGGTGTTGTTTGTTTATTAAGATGTTGCAAGCCTGAATCTGATTCACATGTCTGAATCTGAATATATGGTCAAAAAGTCTGAATCTGAATGAAATAAAACTGTTTATTTTGGTAAAAATGTATAGATGTGTTAAACAATAGTTTTTACAATTTAAATATAAAATGATTGCATTCGCACAAAAAATAAAGTTTATTAAATAAAAACAACTTTTATAATATAATCAATTTAAATTTAAAGTACTTAAAAAACATGCAATCTCATGTTTATTCGACAAAAATAAACGTGCTAGAGTTTAAATTGAACTTTTAAAACGATTAACTAGATTAGTCGCGTTAGAATTAAGATGTATGAGACTTCGAAACGAACACTTCAATTTGGAAGAAAAATAAATTGTACATATATTCTTTCTACATTCTTTTAATAACAAATATATGCAATTATTCTATTTTATCCTTTTTAATACATAAGATAAAAGTGATGAAACAAGAAAAAAAAATCAAAAAATAACAGCAAAGTAGAAAATAAATAAATAAAAAAAGAAAAAAAAAGACATTAATAGGTGTTAAAACATCCCCTCACATCTAATTCAGTAAGAGGTTTATGCCTCTTACTGTCTCTTAATGGCCAGAAAAAAACAAACGTTCTTAACAGTGTTTGCCTCTTACTGTCTCTGAATGACATGAAAAAAACAAACAGTCTTAATGACCTAAATGTCTGAGCGCGTCTAAACGAGTCAGATTAAGATACTGTTAAGAGACATTTCTGAAAAAACAAACACCACCTTAGTATTCACGTTTCATTTTCTAGCTGTCTTATATTTAATTATTTACTATTAAAAACAAATAGAGAACTTTAATAAAGTTTATCATATTACTTTCATTTGAAATTATTATTAAAAAGTAAAAAAATACTATTAATTATAAATATATACATTTGTGGACTTCTTGAACTCGTCTTTCATTATTCAAAGCAATTACGTAGTATTAAAGATTCTTTCGAATATTAACTACAATTTTATAATAATCAATTTTCATTTTTAATAAATCTCCTTCCAAAAATTAAGTCATTTTCAGTTTTAGTACAAAATAATAAAAGTCTCATTTAAGGTAAGTCACTTTTTGTGTGTATTTATTTTTAAATATATTTTTATTAAAGTTTTAATTTATGAAACTCAAATCTACCTGACAACGCAACTAACGGGCAGAGGGCATGAGTACCCGATCGTGGGTAGTATAAAATGGTAAAATGCCGATGTCGTCCCAAAGAGCTAAGTTGTAATTACGTTTTAATTTGAAATGTCACATTTTAAAAATGATTTTTTAGATTATTTAAAATATATAACCAATAAAATTAAATACTGAAAATAAATGAGGTTAAAAGATTATCAGGAGGAGAAAATGTGATAACCTAGTTACTTCATTATACTATTATGAAACGATTTATGTGCAATGTTAAACTTAGGTATCATTAGTGGGTTTCTTAGGTCGATAGACTTGAATAGGCAATATTTAGTCTATCATTGATACTTCTCGCGATATCCGATTCAGTCCAAATCGTATTGAGGTAGGTTATCCAGGTTGTAGTGATTAATCCCAAATATTAATAAACTTATCTCTTATAACCCTAAATAGATTATTAAACCCATCTGAAATAGATTCTGTGCTTTTAAGTATATTGAGTGATAAGGCGGATGCCGGTTTGTTTTTTTTTTTTTTTTTTTCCCCTTTTTTACACTAGGGATGGAAGTCATAGATCCTTTTTGAGTACCCCTGATGGATCCCCATAATATTTACATGATAATCTAATAATGGGGCAAGCAAGGTCCAAACCATTCGTACTACTAAAACCCAAGGTTACACGATTGTCATGGAATATCTAATGAAACCATAATCTAACAGGAAACAAACATCATAACAATAGTAACTACATAACTAGGCCAGCACTTTAAGTGCTTAGCCGCTCATGGTAACAGAAACATAGCACAAAATAGAAGTAATCATAGATTGAAAGCTCATAATTCTTACAGTATTCGTATTTCAACGATTAAATACAAAAAGTAAATAAAGTGTGATCTCCCTTAGACTCCAGGTGGAATTCTTCAAAGGTTGGAAGCGTTTGTCGCCTCTCCAATTGGTTGTGGAGGAAGTGATGTCGAAATAGCTTGAATGAGGCCTCTATTTATAAGTATTGAACCTGTTACGGCGTAACTGATAAGTGTTGTTAAGAATCGATTAGCCCATCTAGGATAATAATAACAATGATTGATAACACACAGCAGAATAATAAAGAACACAATCAAAGTTATGAAC